>CATIWQ010232414.1:0-17382 GCA_949673415.1 Euphorbia schlechtendalii
GATCCAAAACACTTTTGGATCCCAAATCTTTTCATCTTAAAATCAAATTTCTTCTAAAATCCTCAGATATTCTCGGGCCTAAAATAAATTTAGAACCCGGGTCTGATTATCTTTTAGATAAATAAACACATTATTTTTCCAACCAAACAATTATTTTCACATTAAATCACAATAACTACAAAAACGAACGAGGAACGCTCCCGGGAATCAAACGGACATGCCGAAGTGGATTCACGTCAAAAGGGTAAAGCCTCTGAGTTCCTAGAGCTGCTTGTTTTGTGCTCTCCTTTTCTTCTTAATTTCTTTCTACATGTGAACCTAGGAATTATTTTATTTTATTGTAAATGTTGTAATTCTCTTCTTCATCTTTATTTCTTTTTTTTATTATTTTATTATTCTTATGTTAGAACACCCCAATGAAAGGAATTAAAATATATTCCCGGATAACAGACCTCACCATTTGCCATGCGATCATTTTCACTAATAAAATTGATCAACATACGTGTAAATAAAAATGAACTATTTTTATTTAAATCAACAACTTTTAAATCGTCGATGTTTTAATTAGGCTACACGGGCCTCGCTAAAATCAAATCGAACATACGTGATACATCCCCTGTGCTAACCTTTGTGGATGCAGGTTAGATGTATGTTTAGGCTTTTATTTTTCCTTCGGGTATTGCACATATTTTACGGAAAATGGAATTAATAGGGTAGTAGGCGGTTGCATCCCCCGATTTTTGAAAGCCTTGTAATTTTTATTTTCCGCATTTACTTACTATTTTGTGGATGATTTATTATTTCGCATTGTAGATGGATTTATTGCTTTTTCTATACGTGAATCATGCATGTAAACTCGAAAAACGACCTAAGTGCGAATATGCGCAATTAAGAAAATAAGATTTTCTGTAGATGTAATATATTGTGATCACTTAAGAAATAAACAACTTATCCCGGACCCGAATCTCTATGTCTTGGTCGTCCCCCGAACGTTAAGCCTCACAGGACTCTAATTCCTGGAAAGAGCTAATCCAGGTGGTGACTCCACACTAAGAGACGACTGATTCGGGTTCGAACCGATCTTAAACGTTTTTCACCTTTTTCTCTTTCAACCTTTTTCCCGGGTCCCCGACCCGGTGCTTTTCTTTTTTTCAAAACACCCCGGTGGACCGCTCCTCTCATTCTGCGCGCTCTCGGCCCACCACCCCGTGTCGTCCGCTCACAGATGGTTACTAGTTATAAAATGTTCGATAGTGTTGTGACATGTCACAATCTAAAACAAAAGCCAAATACATCAACACCTTCCTCAACTTGACAATAAAAGCTTGATGTCACCATTATCTTTCAAAAGTTCCAATCAACACTCACAACTTGGCAAAAGTGAACCAATTAACCCCTTCAATGCCACGTGTCAAAATCTGGTTGGTTTGACCTTTTAAATATGCAATTTCAAAAGTTGATACGTGACATTGAGAGGACAAACTGATGCATTTTTACCAAGTGGAGGGGGTTGATTGAAAAGTTTGAAAGTTAAGAGTGATATCTGGTTTTGTGCCAAGTTGAGGTAGGTGTTGATGTACGTGGCCAAAATAAAACAACCTAAAAGCAAGTATGAAAATATTTTGATTGGTTAAGATGAAAAAAGCATTTTTTTCCTGCTATAAAAGAGGGAAGAAATCAAATTATTGTGCACGATAAATTTATAGGAACATAAACCAACAAATCATCAAACAGCTTCGACAAATGGCATAGGAAGAAACATATTAAGTATCATCAATCTTCTGCAATCACAACCAATTGCTTGCCAACATTTAGTCCTGAAAACAAGCCAACTAAGGCAGCTGCTGCATTTTCAAGCCCCTCAGCTTTGTCTTCAACATATACAATCTCGCCTTGTCTGAGTTTAGGCAAAACCATTTCCAAGAACTTTGGATACAGGTGATAGTAATCAAACACAAGGAATCCTTGGATTCTGATACTCTTCAGTATAACATTCCCAAAACAGTATATTCCTTCAGGCTGGTCAAGGTTGTACTGAGATATAATCCCACATACACTTATTCTTCCATTTTTTCTCATGTTTAGTAGCACTGCATCCAGCATCTTTCCTCCCACGTTTTCAAAGTATATATCGATCCCTTTCGGAAAGTACCTGCAATTTCCCATTACTTTGCTGCTCAATTACAGATTACAATATTGGATTATGTACTGACCTTTTCAAAGCTGCATTGAGGTCCTCTTCTTCTTTGTAGTTGAAAGCCTCATCAAACCCAAATTTGTTTTTCAGCAAATCAACCTTAACATAGAGGTAGAAAAATAAAAACAAAATTAAAAGTGCTTCAAATCAGCCATAATTGAAGCACTACAAGAAATTCTGCAGTCTGCCAGGGAAAGGGAAATCCTATGCAGGTCTACAAGCTTGCAATGGATTTGGCAAGGAACTGTTATTCCCTTGCAGAGTTATAAAATTTTTAATAATAAATACAATGGCCTAAATTGAAACAAAATTTACTCGGATGCAAAAGACAGATTTTCTTGTAGTGAATGATGATTAACAGAATCTAAATACTTTTTGTTGAGTTCCAGCACTTCCAACAACATAGCAACCAGACAACTTAGCAAACTGACCAACAAGCTGACCAACAGCACCAGATGCTGCTGAAACAAACACATACTCTCCCTCTTTAGGACAGCATAGCTCATAAAACCCTGCATATGCCGTAAGTCCAGGCATCCCTGCAAATCCCCAATCATAGCAACCAAATCAATATCTGTCAATGGCTGAATTCAACGATGAAGCTACAGCGGTAAGTCTTACCAAGGATCCCAGTATAATAAGAGAGGGGCAAGTCCGTGTCCTCAATTTTAATGAAACTTTCAGTTTGAGTAATGAGACTGTACTCTTCCCAGTTGGTTATTCCCCATATCAAATCTCCTTTCTTAAACTTTGGATTTGTTGATTCTATAACTTTTGATACTCCATATCCACTTATTACCTACATTAGTACACAATTATTCGTTTGTTTCTTTAATCACCCAAAAATGAAGATATTTTGGATTCAGATCAATGAGGAACTTACCGAGCCAAGGTTGAAGGAAGCAACATATCCTTCAAGTTGGTAATTTGCCATTCTGGTTCGCATATAAGGATCACAGGAGAGGTAGAGATTTTTGAGGAGAAGTGCATTATTACAACCTTGTGGAATGCTGAGTTGGACGGTACAATTAGTCAACTGAAGGTCTGATTCTTTAGGGAAACCAGTCACGTATTCCTTCAGTATCACCTGCTTATTGCTTACAGTTGTAGCTTCCATTCTTCTGTTTGTTTCAATTTCCTGCAATCGGCCGGCTGAACTAGTTCTGCACTATTTTATAGAAAATTGGTGTGCATAGTATTGTCCGAGAGACTTTTGTCTTTCTTTGATTGAAAGGCTTTTGTCCTTTTATGAAGTGGAATAATTATAGGGTGAAAGCTTGATTAGGAGAGAGACACGCAGAAAATACAAAGTGTATTATTTGTGCCTTCTCCCCATATTTATTATGCCAAATTTGTCTTTGGAGATGGAATTTACAGCTAGTTCCAAAATTAGAACTCATTAATTAATATTTGTGCATTTTCTAGCTTGTCAATTATCCTACTATAAATAATTTGAAAGGAATAATCTAATCATGTATTATGCATATATATTCTAAGAAATTGCAATTTGGTTTATTAAACAACAATATGGTTTTCTCTTTCTCTAATAAGATGTGCTCATGTTATGTGTAACAGCATTTGCAGTATTTCTTTCTCGTATTGTGCATTCTTATTTTATTTACATAAAAAGAGAAAACATGGTTTACATTTTACAAAAGCAACACGTTTAGCTAAAATGTAATTTTGTTGCAATTTAATTAATTATATATAATCTCATAGAAGACAGATCACGCAACAGTGAAGTCTGATTTTCCATTTCTTATTGAATGAAAAATTTCAATTCACACATTGAATAACTGCTAGGATAAAAAGCAAATCAATCAATATTCTGTTGAGACGACAACAACTCCTTTTCCAGCGGATTGGCCAGTAAAGAGTCGTTCTAAGGCAGCTGGCCCACTCTCAATACCTTCATTCACTTCTTCCATATAAGTTATCTTTCCTTCTTTTATGTAAGGTATTACATGTTCCAAGAACTTGGGATACAGATGATTATAATCATAAACCAAAAATCCCTCCATTCTGATTCTGTTGTAAACAATCTGCATCAAGTTTGTTACGCCATCCGGCTTTTTAAGATCATACTGAGAAATCATTCCACATGCAGCAATTCTACCATGAATCCTCATGTTTAATAATACTGCATCTAGCATTTCTCCACCTACATTCTCAAAATATTTGTCTATTCCTTCTGGAAAATACCTGCAATTTGTATGGAATTTGATTGCAACCTTTGCATACATGTTATATTAAAAATCTATAAGATGAAAAGAAAATAAGTTAGAAATATGATTAGTACACGGCCTGGCCAATTTTTTTAATATGGAATTTATCAGTGCCAATTTTCTCTAAAACTACTAATTCTTTTCATCAAACTAACTAATTGTCCGGTTTTATTACATGGATTGAGGTTAATTAACCGGAAAAAGATCATCTAAAGTTGGGGTTAAACTTTAAGAGCTCTGTACTAGTCATAGGGGAGAGAGATCAATAAAATAAACATTTTCAATCCATTGTGAAATAATTTGCATGAATTGAACAAACTTTACTCTAAAGTTTGACCTCAACTTTAGAGAATGTTTTTCTAATCAATCACACAATCATATTTTTTTTAAAAAAACCTTTTAAGTGCAGCATCCAAGTCGAGCTCTTCCTTGTAGTTAAAAGCATCGTCAAATCCTAGTTTGTTCTTCAGAATGTCAACCTTAATTTGTCATGAAAGGCACAACAGAAAGATATCAATATAATACTAAATATACGAATGATATGTAAATCATATAACTTTAATAAATCAATCAATTAAGAAACAATACTGTAGTAGTGCAATACCTTTTCTCTGCTACCAGCACTACCAACCACATAGCACCCTATAAGCTTTGCTAACTGGTCAACAATTTGGCCAATCGCACCATATGCAGATGAAATAAACACCAATTCTCCTTTCTTTGGAGCACATATTTCATGAAATCCAACATACACAGTATGCCCCGGCATTCCTTGATTATTTTTAATATAATATCCAAACCAATATTCCATCATTTCATTCAACTATTCGTAGTAGAGAAATATTCTGAAAACTCACCAAGAAGTCCGGTATAATAGGAAACAGGTACATCAGTATGGTGGATTTTGACAAGGGTTGGAGGTCAGTTAAGAGACTGTATTCTTCCCATTTGGTTACTCCCCAAACTATGTCTCCTTCCTTGAAATCGGGGCTTCCTGACTCCAATACTTTAGCCACTCCATACCCAACCACCGGCTGCCATTATCAATTGTTATTGTTCAAGCATGAAAGAGAAGAAAAGAAAAAAGCTGATCATATCTGTAATAATTAGGAAATTAAATTATATGCATGGCAAGCTTACGGAATTAGTAGAGAAGGAGTAGAAAAGGCGGTATCTGGATTTATCCTTGACACCTCTCATGTAAGGATCACAAGACAAATAAAGATTCTTGACCAACAAAGCATTTGATCCGCTTGGGAGCTTAAGTGAAATGGAACAAGTTGTTACAAACAAGTTGTTAATATTTCCTCCCTGCATATCACCTGCTTGTTGCTTACCATTTCACTTGCCATTTCTACTTCTCTTTCTCTCTAACTTTCACACGACTAATATTATAGTTAATTCACAGATACACCACAGAGAGATCTTTGGTTGGCTTCTTATACTAGTGTGGCCCCAGATATATATTGATTTAAGTTAATAAAGTAATGGAATATTATGGTTATAATTTTTTTGGTAATTGCAAGCCAGTACACAAAAGTTGAACAAAAATGTAGAGAAATGATAATGGTAGATATGCATGATTGTGGCTGTGGCACCACTGTCCATTTATTATAAAATTAGTACTAGGTCCAGAAATTTACATTTGTGTGCAATTCAATCATTTTTTTTAATTTCCCTTTTCTTAAACATTTTTTTATATATATCACTTAGTGTTTGATGGCGGCTTTCTTTTACGTATTATAGTAATATATTGCGTTGAAGCATTGAATTTTGCCGGTCAATATTTCAAAAGAACTCGGAAACAGTACACATTTCTTTTTCATTATTATTTTAGTCAGCAAATATCACACACTGATACAGGTACAATGAATCTAGATTAAGTATGCTGTACTTGCTTTCATAAAAAAATTGAGTTCAAATTTAGAGTAAATTTCAATCCATCACAAAACATTCGGACCAAATGTTAACAGTGGGCTCACAGTAAAAAATTGTTAAACTTCACACTTAATTTTATTTATTATCGGCAGTCATGAATAGATCTTAGAAGCTCTCAACATAATAGATAATAAAACAGAGGCATATCTTTGTCCTGAATCTCAATGTACTCGTCTCTGTTAACTAATGAGACAGAGCATCGAAATAAATACATATTTATGTGGTACTAATAAATATAGGGTGTGAATTATTCATGGGAAACTACAACAACTTGTTTTCTGATATTCCGACCAGTGAACAAACCCACAAGAGCAGCAGGCCCATTCTCCGAACCTTCCACAATGTCCTCCACATATGTTATCTTTCCTTGTTCGATGTTAGGCAATACAATATCCAACAATTTTCCATATTGGGAATAATAATCAGAGGCTGCAAATCCTTGTATGCGTACCCTTTTGTATACTATACTCATCAAGTTACACAAGCCTTCGGGCTCAGCCAGATTGTACTGTGAGATCATTCCACACACCGCGATGCGGCCATGTGTTCTCATGTTAACAAGAACTGCCTCCAACATTCTCAAAATATATATCTATTCCTTCTGGGAAGTATCTGTATTGTTTTCATTAAATGATCAATTTCCTGAGCCTTTAGTATCAGAATATAAAAATGATACAATGCAAACTATACTGACCTTTTCAAAGCAGCATTCAAGTCAGGTTCTTCTTTGTAATTGAATGCTTCATCGAACCCGAATTTGTTCTTCAATAAATAAACCTGAACATAAAGTTAAATAACCAAAACAGAAGTAGAGATCCATTGATTCGGATTAATGACTAACTCGGGTTGAAATTAATTTGTGTTACTTTTTGTTAAGATCCAGCACTTCCAACAACATAGCAGCCCATCAATTTAGCAAATTGGCCGACAAGCTGACCCACTGCACCTGATGCTGCTGAAACATATACATATTCTCCTTCTTTTGGACTACACACTTCATAAAATCCACCATATGCAGTCATTCCAGGCATCCCTTTGAAGAAACTTGGGATTCCAAGTTACTTTGAGAATAATCACTTCATGTTATGTTGCTCAAGCTATCTAGAAGCATAAATCAATCTAATAAAAAAGGAAAAAAAAACAGACCTAGAATTCCAGTATAGTAGGAAAGGGGCACATCAGTATGATCAATTAGTATAAGAAGCTCCGGGGATATAATGAGAGTGTACTCTTCCCACACTGTAAAACCCCATCCTAAATCTCCTTTCTAGTATTTTGGATGTGTTGACTCCAATACTTTTACCACACCAAATCCTCTGATGGGCTGCATGATTCATACTCAAGAAATGAACTCATTGTATTCTGTATCTATCCATATTCCCCAGTCAAAATGGGTTTTTACCATTTGAAATGAAATCAAAGCAAACCCTAAAAATGAATGAAGTAGAAAATAACCTTTCCAGGTTGGTAGGAAGGATGAGGGGATAAATCAGCACGAGGGTTCATGAAATTACGCATATAAGGATCACACGACAAGTACAGATTCTTGACCAAGATAGCATCTTTAGTAGATTCTGGAATCTTTAGCTTCATAGAAGAGGTGACCGTTTCCATGTCGGACTCTTTGGGAAATCCGGTAACATAGTTTTTAAAGAAAACCTGCTTGTTGGTCACTACTAGTTGTTCCTCGTCCGCCATTATCAGCTTTACCTTTGCTTTTTTGGTAGAAAAGAAAATACAACAAGCACTAAACTGAAATCAGTCTAGGGAAACAAACTACAGCAATATCCTGTATGGCTAAATGTAGAATGCTAGGACACGGGTCCTCAAATAAACTACAGCATTATCAGCTTTACCTTTGATTTTGATTCCAACGGAGTAGAGAGTTCCTGACCTTATGTATCTAATTAGAAAGTCAAAGTCTTCGCTACATAAAAAGGATATGGGCTTAATGGGCTTTGTTGTCTTCTACGTTGTAAATATAAAAGATTATAAAATAAAAATTGATTTTATGCTCAAATTCTCGAAGTTGAATTGTGTATTGCCTTAACTGAATTATGTATCTGCAAGACAAAATAAGGTTAGAGGGGCTAGCCGTGTGACCGGCGTAGCCTCTCCGATGCTTAAATTAGCGACGGAATTAAGAGAGGAGGCGGAGAATAATAATAATTAAGAATTAAAAATCATACATTTGAGGTTTAGAGCCTTTATATAGGTCTCAATGAGTCCTAAATAGATTAGGATTAGGAGTTTTAGTTGGATAAAGATTGTATTTGATATTATCTGTAAGATAATTCATGTATAATTCGATGTTTATCTTGAGAAGAGATTTTCGAGATTCTCATCTTAGATAGAATTTATTTTCTAAGTTATCATCTAGTATTTTGGAATCTTGGGAGATATCATATTCCTTTTATTCATTCTCATTTTTTACATGGACCATTGAACTTGCCTTTTATCTCTTTATGTTGCATTTTCTCGTTATTTCCTCCCTATACTTTACTTTCATCATATCGTTAAGCCCTTATGTATATTTATATGTCAATTTAGACTAAAATTTAACAAGATATGCATTTATAACGAAATTACTCTTGCTTGTAATGTTTATATATCCAATTTTCTTTTCATTTGTCCATTCTATGATCTATTATTCAAATGCAACCATAAGAAAAGAAAGTAATAAAATGTCAAAAAATATGTACAAAAGACAATTTATTTATAAAATATATTAATAAATTCATAGTTTTGATCAATAACTAAGCAAGTATTGTCAAAAATATATATGCAACATCAATAATTATGAATGAAATAACTTAATGATAGATGTAGGGAAGGTCTAAATTAGGTTAAGAAAATATAAAGAGGTAGAAATGTATTTTCAGAACTCAGGGGAGCTTATAATTATTTAACCGTATCTATTGTTTTGAGAATTATCTTTCAAAGTAACGTTAATTAAGTTGACTGCTATCATAAAAAGTAAAGTGATGGTTAATAACCATAAAAAATCAGAACTCGTCGGCAATTTGTGCATTCACACAAAATTTATTGATCATTTAAATAGACAATTGAACAAATTGTAACATGCATATACTAGCGTCAATCCCGTGTTCACTTGCTTATACACCATTCTGATAAACTAAACAAAAACATAACATAGTCACAAGAATGTGCAGTGTTAAAAATAATTTGAGATAGAATATATACATATCTAATGTATTAATAACTGTTGTAGCATATTATGGATATTGAGCAAACTAATATAAGAAATAAAACAATCTCAAGAAAATAATATATAAAAGAGATCAATGGAAATATGGAAGATGGAAAAGTATAAAAAATGTGATCTGGTCGTATTATTCAACAAAGTAAATGAGCTCTTTTATAGAGTTGTACATCAACCAAATAGCTGCAAAATAGCAACTAATTGTAACAATAATAAGCCACTAGAACTTTGTAACTTTCCACTAAAGATTAGGAACGAACTTACTTTACTAAACTACTTTATTTGACTTAATAAAATGCATTATCACCTTTAGAGTAATTTTTAACACTCCTCTTTGGCTCCAAAGCTGACAAATTTAATCTGGAAATATGGTTCTTGGTTATGATTCATGTTACGGGTTTATGGTTCATAGGCATGGATCATAAGCATGAGGCATACAGATATAGGTCATAAAATATGGTTATAGATCATGGGCATGGATATGAATATTGTTATGGTTATGGTTATGGCATTGTGAGTAGTTAAAACAACTATTCCTCTGCTTGTTGGGCATTAATTGTAGCTTTGGTTTCAATATGTTTCTTGCAAACTTTCTCCATATGACCAATTTCTCCACATCGATTGCATTTAACATTGGGTCTCCACCAACAAATGTATTGTGGATGATTTGTCTTCTTGCAATATCGACAAGCATCATGATCTCTATCAACGAAATTTGCACGGAAAGCACCTTCAATGAGCTTCTCTTGCCTCATATTTCTCCTTTGTTCTTGAGCTTGAAGAACATTCATTAGCTAGCCTAATGATATTTTGTTTAGGTCCTTGGACTCTTCAAGAGAAGAAATTTTGGATTCAAATCTCTCAGGATGAGTAACAAGAACTTTCTCAACAACTCGTTTTTCGGGAAAATCCTAACCAAGCAGTCTAATATTATTGACAATTAGAGATATACGATCAGTAAACTTGCCTATCGTTTCACCTTTGTGCATGTTTAGAGCCTCAAATTCTCTTTTCAAGTTTGAAACATGTATTTGTCGTGTCCTATCACTGCCTTGGTATTGGTCCTTCAGCCTGTCCCACATGTCTTTCGCTGTATCGCAAGCCATGATTCTATAGAACACAAAATCTGCCACAGAATTTTGAAGGATGGACATGGCCTTAAACTTCTTAGCTTTCTCTTCATTATTGTGTTTAATTTATACCATAGTAGGATCTCTAGGTAGAGGAGGAATCGGCCTACCTTCTGTTACAGCTTCCCACAAGTCATAGGCTTCTAAAAAGGTTTTCATTTTCACTGACCAAATATGGTAGTTTTTGCCAGTGAAAATGACAGGAGGATTTAAAGTGAGGTTGCTGGTTGCCATTAAATTTCCTTTCCCGTAAGATCAACTGCGGCTCTGATTACCACTGTTGTAGCATATCATGGATATTGAGCAAACTAATATAAGAAATAAAACAATCTCACAAACTAATATAAGAAATAAAACAATCTCAAGAAAAAATATATATAAACGATATCAATGGAAAAATGGAAGATGGAAAAGTATAAAAAATGTAATATGATCGTATTATTCAACAAAGTAAATGAGCTCTTTTATAGAGTTGTACATCAACCAAATAACTACAAAATAGCAACTAATTGTAACAATAATAAGCCACTAAAAAAATCTGTAACTTTTTGCTAAAGATTAGGAACAAACTTACTTTACTAAACTACTTTATTTGACTTAATCAAATGCATTATGAACTTTAGAGTAATTTTCAACAATAACTACACATGTAACATTTATTATAAGATGAAGTCTTATTGAATGTGAGACATCACACATATGCTATAAAATTTTGGATGTGCAAGGGCTAGATCATTCGTGCGAAACAACAACAACTTGTTTTCCGACATTTCGACCAGTGAAAAGGCCTATAAGAGCAGCTGGACCATTCTCTAGACCTTCAACAATGTCCTCCACATAATTTATCTTCCCCTCCTTAATGCAAGGCAAAACCACTTCCAAGAACTTCTGGTAATCATAATCAAATACAAAGAATCCTTGTATGTGTACCCTTTTGTATACTATACTCATCAAATTGCAGACTCCTTCAGGCTTGGCGAGATTGTACTGTGAGATCATTCCGCTCACCGCGATTCGTCCATGGGTTCTCATGTTGAGTAGAACTGCATCTAACATTTTGCCACCAACATTCTCAAAATATATGTCTATTCCTTCTGGGAAGTATCTGTATTGTTTTCATTATATAATCAATTTCCTGAGCGTAGTATCGAAATATAAAGATGATACAATGCAAACTATACTGACCTTTTCAAAGCAGCATTCAAGTCAGGCTCTTCTTTGTAATTGAAAGCTTCATCATATCCAAATTTGTTCTTCAATAAATCAACCTGAGCATAAAGTTAAATAACCAAAACAGGAGTTGAGATTTATCGATTCGGATTAATGACTAACTTGGGTTGAAATTAATCGGTGTTACCTTTTCTTGAGATCCAGCACTTCCAACAACATAGCAGCCCATCAATTTCGCAAACTGCCCGACGAGTTGACCCACAGCACCTGCTGCTGCTGAAACATACACATACTCTCCTTTCTTTGGACTACAAACTTCGTGAAATCCGGCATATGCAGTCAATCCAGGCATCCCTAAGTCAACAAATATTGTAATACTCAAACACAGAAACAAATGGAAATCATATCGATGACCAAAACCACAACCAAAAAAAAATAATTGTACCAAGGAGTCCTGTATAGTAAGAAAGAGGAACATCAGTATGATGAATTTTGAAAAGTGTTTCAGGCGATGTGATGAGAGAGTACTCTTCCCAACCAGTTGTACCCCATACTAGTTCTCCTTTTTTGAAATTTGGGTTTCTTGATTCCACAACTTTTGCCACTCCTAACCCAGTAATTGGCTTCGTAATTTCAACAACAAAAAAAACTCATCAGTTGAAGATATTTCAAAAGCTACACCTTTTCTTGCTCTAAAAATGACAATGAATGAGTTCTATTGTACTAAAAATGGATGTCAAAAGCCAAAGCAGAAGAGAAGAGAGAGTTTACAGAGGCCAGAATGTAGGGACTGAAGAGGCTTGAAGACTGTTCATCGGTCGTCATCAGTAATCGCATATAGGGATCACAGGACAGATACAGATTCTTCACAAGAACCCCATTACATTCTTCGGGCAATTCCAGCTTAATGCTACTAACTTTCACTTCCATATCAGATTCCTCTGGGAAACCAGAGATGTAGTTTTTGAAAATAACCTGCTTGTTACCCACTACTGCTTCACTGCTGCTTGCCATTATCAATATCTTCCTGGTTCTCTTCTTCTTTTCAGTTAACACAATTTGATAATTGTTCAAATATGTAACAAATTGTGGACATATTGCTTGAAATAGAATCATTTAGTACAATATATTATGGGTAACGAAAGGTTCCACTAAATTTGAGGCCCACTGCTGATGCTGGTAGTGGGTAAAGTGGAATATGAGCCACAGAATTACTAAATGCCCAAATGTTTTAAATAACGCTATTCACGAGGACGGCTAGGACTTCCTAAGCCTAGGTGAGGTTAATTGAGGTCCAAGTCCAACCCGGGACTAATAGTCAAATTCGTATTTTGAATTTATATACCTACGCAAGTTCAATGATTTTCCAATTCGACGAATTCTTTAAAATGTGGAACGAATATTACGTATGGTTAAATCAAAACATTCTTCATATGTTATATCTCAAAATTAAGTTTCTCAACTATTGGGAATGATTCATTTCCCCAAATGAATTATAAAAATATTAATTTTTATATTTTTATTATTTTTAAATTTGTTATTTTTTTTGTTAATTTAATAATAAAATATTATCATCTCAAGGTAGATTTGATTTGGGAAATGAAAAATAGGAAAAATAATTGAACTTGCTCCTATAATGCATTAAAATAATTAATTCAATTAACATTTTATCTTTGTTTAGAAAAATCCCGTAAATGCGCCGCCTCACAGTAATTGAGACTGATTTTTTAAACACAAAAAAATATTAGTTAAAATAAACCGATTTATCTCACTTAGGTCCATCTAAATCGGTTAACTGCCTTCAAAAATTGCAGTAGTATTATGAAAAATCTCTCAAATTTTTAAACACCGCTAAATGCACCCTAAGATAAACAGTTTGCACTAGATCCTATTCTCTTCAACTTCTGAAAACTGAACTGAACTAAACTTAATAACTGACTTAACTGAATTGAACTAAATTTGATTGAATTGTAGTCGAAGAGAATAGAGCCCTAGTTTCGATATTATTTTCACTTACGGCCTAAAAAGTTGCTAAAAAAACCTTCCCCAATTATTTGGTGGCTGCGGGAAATGTTCAAGGAATATAACAGTGGTTGGGTCAGATTTTGTTCCTGAAGTGAGCCTGGTTCATGATTTTGCACTTTAACTTTTATATAAAAATTACTATATATTATACTATATAGTATTACAACGGTATGTGTAGTCTAATATAATTTACCAAACATGCAGCTTTAACACTTATATTGTCTTAACACAATCCTTTATTTGTCTCTACAATTTTTGCCATATATAATATTCTAGGGTTGAGAAACTAAAACTAGTTGTTTTCCGACATTTCGACCGGTGAACAAACCCACAAGAGCAGAAGGCCCATTCTCTAAACCTTCCGCAATGTCCTCCACATATGTTATCTTCCCTTCTCTAATGTAAGGCAGGACAAGCTCCAAGAACTTGTCATATTCCGAATAATAGTCAAACACAACGAATCCTTGTAAGCGTACCCTTTTGTACACTATACTCATCAAGTTATGCACTCCTTCAGGCTGGGCAAGATTGTACTGTGAGATCATTCCACAAGCAGCGATTCGTCCATGCGTTTTCATGTTAAGAAGAACTGCATCTAACATCTTTCCCCCAACATTATCAAAATATATGTCTATTCCTTCTGGCAAGCATCTGTATATATGACCAATTTTATTAGCACTAGTTCACCAACGAAACTTGGCAATTAAACATGCATGCTAAGTAGTACTGACCTTTTCAAAGCAGCATTCAAGTCAGGTTCCTCTTTGTAATTGAATGCTTCATCGAACCCGAATTTGTTCTTCAGTAAATCTACCTGAACACAATAGTTAAGTAACAGAGAATTAATAAGATCACATCATATGTAGAATATTGAAATGAGAAGGATAGATTAATGCACCTTAGGTTGAGATCCAGCACTTCCAACAACATAACAGCCCATCAATTTTGCAAATTGGCCAACAAGCTGACCCACTGCACCTGCTGCTGCGGAAACATAAACACATTCCCCTTTCTTGGGATGACAAACCTCATACAACCCAGCATATGCAGTCATTCCAGGCATCCCTAATCAGTCAAACACAGTAATACAGAGAGTGTTATTCCAGTTAACAACTTGATTTTGCATCAATTATTGCAAATTTAAACATTGATCCATAAAATTAATGACATATTGTCGTCATGTACTCGTTTCATCTTTAATTATCAATGTTCTGAGCGATTCATTTTGATTGACTGAACAGGAAAACCAGAAGCAAATGGAAGGCCTACCAAGAAGTCCAGTATAGTAAGAAAGGGGAAGATCAGTGTGGTGAATTTTAAAGAGGCCTTCAGTGGAAGTAATGATGGAGTAGTCTTCCCATCCAGTTGTTCCCCATACCAAATCTCCTTCTTTGAAATTAGGGTTTCTGGACTCGACAACTTTTGCCACTCCATATCCAGTAATTGGCTTCACAAACAAAAATCAATTAAATAGGAGAGATGGATTTAATTTGAATTGAAATTGAAAAACAGAATAGAGACAAGGATGAAATTACAGAGCCTGGAGTGTAGGAAGTGAAGACGGTTGAAGAGTTTTGATTCATCAGTGTTCGCTTATAGGGATCACAGGAGAGATACAGGTTCTTCACAAGAATCCCGTTAGAATCTTGAGGTAGTTTCAACTTAATGCTACAAATTTTCAGTTCCAGATCAGATTCCTTTGGGAAACCAGAAACGTAATGTTTGAGAATAATCTGCTTGTTACTCACAACAGCTTCATCGCTGCTCGCCATTTGTTGATAAGAGTGTAATCAACGAGACGCCAAATTAACTTGTGAGAAAAGATGAAATATGCATATGATGTGAGACCAAGGCCAGAGCCCATTTATTCTATCATTCTACACAATTCACCCATCTTCCAGAAAAAGTTACATGTGATTTTTGAAAGATATGAGCGGCCACAATTTGAGTAATCATTACGCTGGATTTTCTTTAAATTTATTAAAATACTTATATGTTCAATATTTTAATATCACAAACATGTAATATAAATTGTATTTTTGTACATTATTGATAGCATTGTCCATAACCTAAACTAAGGTCTAAGAGGCCTAACCTAGCAATTTCCGAGAGTCTCCCACATAGACAAGTGGTTAAGACAGTTTATGTCCTGTCACTCGCCTAAACAACTTATATATGACACGCATCCCAAAAGAATTAGGTATTCACTTCTGCCCATTACGTATAATCATTACTCTTTCACTCTCTCCTCTTTAATCAAATTTTCCTTTGCCCATGCGGTAAAACCGGCCCCACACACCGATGCTCTAGTTTTCAATACTCATTGTGATGTCTACTTGGTCAAGAGAGTGTTAGTACAGGGAGATCAATTAACTTGATGACCTCGGTAACATTTTATGCCTTGAAGTTGCACCTCGATAGGCTCATAATTGATCAAAGTCCGGTCATAGGTTTGGGAGAGCAGGCGGTACTGATAGCACATGCAATTACTGTCCTTGTCATCATTGGAAATTCATTCCCATGATGGAAAGGCAATATTGAGTTCTTAATCGTGGATATGTCGTTCGTATACAACATTATCGTTGGTCGACCCCTCATATCTAACTCGGAAGCAATTATTTCTATGAGGCACCTAGCATTGCTAATACCTACATACCGAGGAATGGTAACCACAAATACTAGCCAACAGATAGCCAGGAAAAACTATCTGGTGTCACTTAAAGCCGAACCAGTCATCCAGACCGAAGAGAAGGATAAGGATGAATCGCATGGAAAGTTAGAATCACTACTCCTGGAGCAAGGAAAAGGAGTCACAATTTCAGTTGATTTATCCGCAGAAACCAAGAAAAGGTTGACCGAGGTGTTATCAAACAATATTTGATCATTCACTTGGGAACTAGAGAACATTACCGGAGTTGATCCCTCATTTATGGAGTATGAGTTGAATGTAGACCTTGTGTTTAGGCCAATAAGGTAAAAGAGAAGAAATCATGAATTGAAAAAACAAAAATTATCATAGAAGTTCCTGCTTATTAAGAATCGGCCATATAAAAAAAGTTCATTAACCTGAATGGATGACTAACGTGATATCGGTGAAGAAGCCCAATGAAAAATACCGTAATAATGGAATCACATATATTAATATTTAGATATATATGGAAGTCTATATTATTGAACTATTATCATATATATGTTTTCATTGTTCGTATAGCTATTTAGTCTAATAATAGACTCGTACATATGCCTTTTTTTTTTTTTTTTTTTATGTTTATAGATACATATAATTCATCTTTCAAATACAAATAACCACTACTATTTTTATTGTATATTACAGGATGTATAAGTGACTAATTTACAATATTTTGGTTCCTCAGTTCAATTTTATGATTTTAATTTTATAAATTATATTTATAATTGAAAAGGAGAGTAAAAAAATGACAAGACAAAAGCACTGACATATCAAAAAAGGTAACC
>CATIWQ010232475.1:0-10491 GCA_949673415.1 Euphorbia schlechtendalii
TACTTTACCAAGTGACATAGCAACTACATTGCTATAGATCATCCAACATACAAGTCTTTCGTTTCATTCATTCCCATGATTAAAACAGACTTGGGACATTTATGATTATCAATCAATGGATACTCTACTCATATTATAGTACAAGGTATAAATGCAGTAGATTATTGCCTTTATAATGTGACACTACATGAACCAATACCTTTAGAACTAGGGCACATCAACAATTCCAACACGCGATACATACCTCAGCATGTTGCTTATTATCTCATAAAGATGCCAACTCAACGATAGCAAAAGCTAACCTTTTTAACTGTGCTTCGTGTTAACAATAGTTAGATTACTATTGCAAACTTTACAACTAAGTTTCCACAATTTTATATAGTGTGGGGGTGGAATTTGATTTTCCTATAACCACGAAGTGTCATTTGTCCATTGATTCATTTAATAGAAGTACTATTTATGTTGCGTTATTGAATTCATCCAATAGGTAAGCTTACTCTACAATACTACCAATTGAGTGCCTAATCACAATGATGTAAATATATTATCTATCACTCTACATACAAAAGCTCCTAATTTATCTAACTCTACAAAACATGGATCATGGGACCATAACTTGTGTATCTGTCTCCTTTTAAACACCAAACATAGTACTATACTAGTGTTTTTTATTCACATCAACATCTAACATATCTACAACAAAATCTCACGCACATAAGTTGTCAAGAAATGCATATTATTATTTTTTCCAAACCCTTTCATGGTTCGTAAATCAACAGGAAAATAATATATGTTGGAATGACCGGTCCGCCCATGACCGGGTCTATCGGGTCAAAGGATCCGATCCAATTTAGTAATTTGGACTAAATTGAAAAGTTATGGAACTTAAAGATTTAATTGCGAATAATTGAGAATCTAAGGACTTGATAAGAACTAGTGCAATTCCAAATGCAATGTGGTAGTGGCAGAAAATCAATTTTCCATTTTCTAATTACATTCAATCACTTTCATCCAATCGATTGTTTTTTTAATTATCCTTCACCGAATCTTGTCGAGGTTGTGAATAACAGTTCGTAATCCGATCGTGTGTGATACGTTCTTGACTTTGCATACAAATTCACGAATCCGGGAATAAAAAAAAAGGGTACGAATCCTTTTTTTATTCCTTTCTAAATCTAATAATAGTATCCGAACGGTCAACGCGGTGTTGTTTTGACATGTATTCTGACATTTCTGAGATGTTGAAATTCTGGAATTTTGGAACTTCGGATTCCGGAATTCGGTTTTTCGTTAACTTGAACGAAATCGATTAACAAGTGTGTAAAATGGGATAAATACGTGTTTTTATAGTTTAAATCGATGAAATTTCACATTTAAAGTGTTGAACTCATTGAATTTCAGTAATCCTGGTTAAGAAATCGATTAAAACTTGACTGATCGCTATTTTGGGGCGCTTTACGTAGTTTTTCGCCGGAAAAAGTTTCGTTTTTATACATAGTTTTGTGTAAACATAAACTTTTGTTTATTTTTTTCGTAAAATGGACTGTACCAACAAACTCGGAATAAAAAAACAAGTTAAACTGCCGAAATTCGATGACCGGAAACAGTCAGAAAGGTGGCGCATGGAGTGCACGCGCCAATAGTGGCGGTTACCCACGCGTGCGCGTTTCAGTCACGCGCCAGTTGGGGTGTTGCGTGTGTAATACACGCGTCGTGATGGCGGTTACCACACGCGCCGTAAAATGGCAGACCGGTGACGGCATGCCACGTTGCACCGATCAACGTTAGTTTTGACCAGTGTGTTTTTGGACACGTCAACCAGTAAGATGGTGCCACGTGTCCCCATTTTGTTGGCTCTTTTTTTTGTTTCCACGATTTCTCCATCGAAACAATGTCGTTTCATTCCGAAATTTTTTCTACCCCCATTTTCATATTTTCTAAATTTAATGGTAATTTTTCCAGATTTTTTTCCAGTATCAGAAGGTTTCATTTTAAAGTTATTTTGTGTAAATAAATTCATAAAAATTACTGAAAAATAGTTTCTGTTTTTTATAAATATTTTTATATGTTAATGATCATTTTTTGAACCTATAGAAAAAATTCCATAAATTTTTCATTTATTGAATAATTATGATAATATTCTAATGTATATAAACATTTGTTGTTTATATTAATTAATTAGAATAAAACCATTAAACTCACTTGCTAATGATGTAAGTAATATTTAATGATTACATGTATTTTATTTAGTGTTTATTTCATACTTAACAATTTTTTTAAAGTGTTACTTGTTGATTATTTATGAAATAATTAACAATTTTCTACTTTTATGTAGATAATTATCATAATGCAAATTCCATATCATCCTAAAACACCTAATGATTGGAAAAGAGTCTAAGATAGGATGAAGCGTCTAAAGGAACATCGATTTTCTACAAAGTATTCTTATAGAGACATGGATGCTCTCATAAACCATATAATAAATTTGCATAGAATGATGCATGAATGTATAGGGGTTGGTGGTTTTCAATTAGGACTAAACCAAAAGGCACTCTATAAATGCATGTATAGCCCTTTAAACCGTAGGGCTCTCCAAGAATTGTTTTCCTTTTCGTTTAAATGAGCAAATGAAAATTATAGAACAACAAATAAGGTTTTTTATGAGTTATTTGTTCAAGAATCGTCTAGTTCGATCAGAGGAAAGAACTATAGTCCTTAGAAGCATGAATAAGATGGTTCGAGTAAGAAGCATTGCCAAGAATACTTTATCATTTGGGGAATTGTGGCGCTTAGTGCGTGAATCAATTCCACTTAGACGTAAGTTTTTATAAACTTATTGAGTGCAATAATGGGGTATAAACAATATGTGATTGTAATGGTTGCATTATGTATTGTATGAATTGATTGTATACTTGTTAATAAATTTGTTATAAATGTTGGGATTATGTTTTATATGATGTTTATTTGGGTTTATTTATTTATTTTTAAGAAATACAATAAATACAATATATATAAAATCATTACATAAAACTTTAGGACAAAACTGCACCTTACAATACCCAATAGATATAATAATATACTTAAACAAATATTATCCTCTTAAATGCTATTAGTTATTGAACTAATTAACGACAACAGGTCCAAAATGCATTTATATCAACTTTATAGTTAAAAGAACTATATAATACAATCAAACAATGAAATTACTACAAACTAAACAACAAATTAAGAAGTATAAGTATTAATATCTAGTTGATGATGAGATATCTGTATCTTTTTCGAGACTAGCGTTAATATTTTTTTATTTCTTGGATAATTTGTTTCAAAGTAAATAGTAATTTATACAAACTATTGCTCATAGTAATAATTGACCTAATTCTTAATTTTTTCCTTTTTTCTCACCATTATAGATTTCAAGTATCCATAATGGCAAGTGCATCGAAATAAATTGTTGCTGAACTTAACAAAAACTTGAAACTTAAAGGAAATAACTATGAAACATGGAGCATGAAAATACAGTGTGTGCTGGAGGAAGGAGATGTCCTTGATACTTTGGGTATTGTAATTGATGAACCCGAAACAGGGGATACTGTACAACAAAAGCTGGATATGGATTTGTTCCTTACATGGAAGAAGAAAAATTCAAGAGCTCGTATTATTTTGCTAAGTGCTATGGATGATGATCTTGCTAAGGAATTTCAAGAACATGAGACTGCAATGGCAATGTGGAATGCCATCAAAGTTAGGTATGGAGCTATAAGTGTGTCCAAACTCCGGGCAATGACAATAATGTTTGACACCTATAAGAAGAAACCACATCATTCAATGAAGTCCCATCTTCATGCCATGTCCAACATGATGACAAACCTAAAAGATGTTGGACATGTTCTTTCCGAGGAGCAGAAAATTCAAGCTGTGATCTATTCTTTACCCCCCAATTGGGAGTATATGAAGATGCATTGACCCATGCTGATGCTGATAATGTAGCATCTTTTCAAGAAGTTGCTCGCCACTTGGAACTAGAAGAAAAGCGTCTTTTAGCTTCCAAAGAACAACCCCAAATGTACATGGCAGAGGGACATTCCAAAGGAAATAGTTCTAAAGGAAAAGGTCATTGGAAGCGTAACAAAGGGAAAAGGAATAAAACAACAGGCCCTAAACCTACCGGACAGAAATTTTAAAAGGTCTAAAGGCGAAAAGAAAGTTAACATTGCTAAGGTGATGTGCTACAACTGCCGCAACAAGGGACACTATACAAAAGATTGCACTGAGCCCAAAAAGGTACAATTAAATTCTAAAATGAATTTTGCTTTTGTATCTAGCACTACATTACTAATGGAAAGCGATCCTTTATGGGTAATTGATTTAGGTGCGACAGACCACATGAGCAAGGATCGAGGATCCTTCGTAAACTTCCGAAAAATACCGAGAGAGTCAAAATGGATCTATGTGGGAAACAACCAAGGGGTTGAAGTCTTGGGAATCGGCACATGCAGACTAGAATTGCAAAAGGGTCGTATTCTCTATTTACATGATGTATTATACTCTCCTAGTATTTGTAGGAATTTAATTTCTGTTATTGTGTTAATGAATAGTGGGTTTGCTTTGAATTTTTCACATAGTTCTGTAAAGATATTTCTAAATAATAAATATTATGGTTGTGGTTCTTACAAAGATGGTTTTCTAGTTATGAATGTTGTTTATAATTATCATATGGATAATGTTTGTTTAACTATGTCCAATTATCCTTTAGTAAATGATGTTACTTTATGGCACACTAGATTATGTCACATAGGTTAAGATCGAATGCATCGTCTTGCTAAAACTAAATTATTAGATAATTTAGAAAGCGTTGAGTTACCACCATGTGATGGTTGCCTTAAAGGAAAACAAACAAAGAAACCATTTGGAAAAGGAACTAGGGTAGAATTTCCATTGCAATTAATTCATTCTGATATCTGTGGTCCAATGAACATGAGGGCAAGGCACATTTATTGATGATCATACTCGTTATAGCCTCACCTACTTAATTTCCCATAAGTCTGAAGCTTTTAGATATTTTAAAAGATTTATGAATCTCATAGAAAATCAATTGAACTTTACAATGAAAGCTCTAAGAATCGATCGTGGTCGAGAATATCTTTCTCATGAATTTAAAGCTTTATGTGATGAAAAAGGAATCATTCATCAGTTAACCATTCTTTATAACCCGCAAAAAAATGGTGTTACTGAAAGAAGAAATAGAACACTTCTTGAAATGGTTAGGTCTATGATGGCTGGTGCTAACTTACCAATATCCTATTAGGGTGATGCATTGCTCACAGCCACATATGTACTTAATCGAGTCCCCTCTCAGTCTATCACTTCTACTCCATATGAAGAGGTAAAAAGAGTGTCTTTATAGGGTATTCTAAAACATCAAAAAGATATGTTTTTGTGGACTGGAAGACCTCCAAATCTATCCCATTTTAAGACCATGGGGCTGTATAGCTTATACACACACTACCTCAAGCAATTTTGGGAAATTAGGCCCAAGAGGTAAAAAGAGTGTCTTTATAAGGGATTCTAAAACATAAAAAAGATATGTTTTTGTGGGGGGGAATGCAGATGGATCAATGACAGAATATGAATCACGAGATGTCACTTTTTTAGAAAACGAATTTCCAAAATTGGGCGAAATAGGCAAAAACATTTCTTTTTATGAAACTCTTGAACTTAATCAAATGGATGACTCTCCAAGTGGGAGCAATCCAATCGAAAGGATTTAAAATGATCAAGTTAATAAAAGCGAATTTGGTTCGTGGGGGAGCCAAGAACCTATTAAGGACATTGATTCAAGTGGGAGTCAAGATCGATATGAAAGTTATGATCCAAGTGGGAGTACAGAGTTGTTTTTAAAAGAAAAAGTTCCAGGTTATGATGAATATATGAAATATGTTTATCAAGACTCGTAGCCTAGAAGATCAAAAAGGAAAAGTGTTCCTAACCAAAAATTCAGTGATGAAGGGGAAATATTTCTAGTTTCTTCAAGCCAAGATGAACCTAGAAATGAAAAAGAAGCTCTTAAAAGCCCATTTGAGAATGAATGGTTACAAGCAATGGAAGAGGAACTATCTTCCATGAAAGTCAATAAAGTATGGGACTTAGTTTATTTACCTAAAGGATGCAAGGCTATTGGGAACAAATGGGTTCTCAAGATAAAGCGAAAAGTCGATGGAAGTATTGAGAGATACAAAGCTCGGCTTTTAACAAAAGGATACACTCAAACAGAAGGATTAGATTATGAAGATACATTCTCTCTAGTAGTGAGATTTTCATTTATAAGAATTTTATTAGCGTTAGTAGCTATATTCGATTTAGAGCTACATTAAATGGATGTAAAAACTGCTTTTCTCAATGAAGAATTGCTTGAAGAGATCTACATGGAACAACCATAAGGGTTTGTTAAAAAGGATTGTAAATATAAGGTTTGCAAATTGAAAAAATCAATATATGGTCTCAAACAGTCTTCACGATAATGGTATTTACGTTGCCATAATGTTGCCATTTCAAATGGTTTCAAAGTGGTGAATGAGGATCACTGTGTATATACCAAAGGCTTCAAGGAAAAATTCATCATATTGACGTTATACGTAGACGATATTCTTATAGCTTCTAATAATATATCCTTTATCAAAGAAGTGAAAGATTGGTTGTCAAATAATTTTGAGATGAAAGATATGGGGGAGGCTGCATATATCCTAGGGGTTAAAATCTCTCAGGATAGAAAAGATAAACGAGTATCTTTATCACAAGAATCTTACATTAAAAGAGTTTTGGAAAGATTCAATATGCAGAATTGTAAATCCATTAGTATTCCTATGTCTAAGAGTATTACTCTTAGCAAAAGCATGTGTCCTAAAACTCCTAAAGAAAAAGAAGATATGGAAAGATTTCCATATGTTAGCACTGTTGGAAGCATTATGTATGCAATGTTATGTACTAGACCAGATGTCTGTCATGCTGTAGGCATGGTAAGCAGATTTCAGTCTAATCCAGGAATCGAACATTGGAAAGCCATTAAGAGAATTTTAAGATACTTGAAGGGGACTGTTGATTTCGCTCTAACATATCAAGGTAAGATAATAGACCTTAAAGGATATTCAGATGCAGATTGGGCTGGAGCTGTAGATGAGAGACACTCTATTTCGGGATACACTTTCTTACTTGGAAATGGAGCAATTTCGTGGTCTAGTAAGAAACAGAATTGTATAACTCTTTCAACGACGAAAGCTGAATTTGTAGCATTTTCAGCTGCAGTCCAAGAAGCTATCTGGTTAAGAAGACTTGTGAGTCATCTTCTACTCAAAACTCCAGACAAACCATTGATCATCCATAGTGATAGTCAAGCATCGATAGCTTATACCAAAGACCCGAGGTTTCATAGTAGGACTAAGCATATCGATATCAAGTATCACTTTGTTTGAGATTTGGTAGCAAGAGGAAAGGTCGACGTGAAGTATTTATCTACGCAAGATATGCTTGCAGATCCGTTAACAAAGCCAGTTCCGAGAGATGTTTTTCACAAACACATCAAAGGCTTAGGAATGCGTAGACTATAATTTATTATAACTATTTCATGTATTACTACCCTTTAAAATTGTAAACAATATTCAATTGAAATAAATAAGTTTTATCATATGAGCAATATGCATGTGTGTGTATGGTTATGTTATGTGCATTTTTTTTACTATTTTATTCGTTCAAAGCATGTCAGACAGAAAAGTAACTCACTCACATGGGTGTTTACCTTAGTGTTTCCACAAGGGTGCAGATTAAGATGAGATTGATTTGAACATACTGTGTGTAATTTGGGAACCTGTTCAATATTGCGAATCGACTTATTTTGAGTAACATGAAAAGACGCATTATACATAATAATGCATATCGATTCCAAAAAGGAAATCGAGTAAGAACTATGTAGTTCACATGACGACAGGTCATGTTCTGTTTGAATAGCTAAAGGTAATTTTGTACAATCTTTAGATACTAATACCTTTATGTGGTGTTATCTAATATGATAAGAACATGCGCTCCTTTTATAAGAGTAAAAAGGAAAGAAAACCATGACATATTATCAAATGATAGAGAAATGAATTCTCTTGATAATATGTGTTTAGCGACCATGAGATGAGAAAATTGTACGCTGTACAAGGATCTTAACTTCTCTAATGTGAGACTCAGTCCATTAAAACAGGCTTATTGGACCTTACCCTCAATACTATTGGGTTATCTTGAGAAATAAGAATTAGCAAGGAAAATCTGATAAATCACCGAGAGATTATGTATAGATTCAATCTAGGAGAGATTGGTTGATAGTCCAAACTAGTTATTTATAGAATGGATGAACTCAAAAGAAAGATTTGGCTAATTAACATTCACCAGAGTTCTGTTAGTTCACCGGCATGCCTATCTTATCATTGTGGTAAGATAGTGAATAACAAATTAAGACTTACGAGATCCCAAATGATGAGAAAGTGGGTGATTGTTGACCAGTCTAGGGTAAAGCATATACGCTATATATATCAATATAGTATTATTTATATCAAATGGTTAAATACCAATCGGGATAATCTTGGCAGACCCTAATAGGTACAAGATACGTTGTTCCTAAAGATTATGCAAGTCGCACGACTTCACAAGATTAAAGAGGATATGATGACCTTGAACGGAATGTGACCCGTCAAGTGTGAGTGGGAGATGTTGGAATGACCGGTCCGCCCATGACCGGATCTATCGAGTCAAAGGATCCGATCCAATTTAGTAATTTGGACTAAATTGAAAAGTTATGGAACTTAAAGATTTAATTGCGAATAATTGAGAATCTAAGGACTTGATGGGAATTAGTGAAATTCCAAATCCTATATATATAGGATGAGGTCGTGTAATGTGATAGTGGCAGAAAATCAATTTTCCATTTTCTAATTATATTCCATCACTTATTGTTTTTTTAATTATCCTTTACCGAATCTTGTCGAGGTTGTGATTAACAGTTCGTAATCCGATCATGTGTGATACATTCTTGACTTCGCATACAAATTCACGAATCCGGGAACAAAAAAAAAGGTACGAATCCGTTTTTTATTCCTTTCTAAATCTAATAATATATAACAGCAGTAAATAAAATTTCAATAACCTACAAAATAGATAAAATATCTACTTGGTTTCCGAGATTAATTTGGTCTAAAATGAATTTCGTAACCAATTCAGTTTTTTGTTTTGACATCCAAAGTAATATTAGTCTAAAACTATACATTTCACCTTCAAAAGAGCTGCTACTCATATATCACAACAAGAAAAAGATGCAAATGTATTAGCAAAGGTTGACCTAACTTCAGAAAATTGTATTCTTACTTTAAAATTTTCTGTGAAATTGATTTCAGTGATCGTACAAAAAATTTAATTTATAATTTTAAAGTATTCGATTAGTAAATCGTGTTATCAAGGAATATCAAAACTAATAACTTTTTTTTTACAAATACGAAAACTAATAACTATGAAACGCACTAAATTAAAATATAAAATATAACTCTAATGGTATCATAAAAAATTATAATTCTCTTGTAAAGATAATAATTTAAAATTTCTTGGAAGAACTGTACTGATATATTTATTAATAATTGAAATATGGTGCATTTTTGTTGCAAATGATCATTAATCACCATTCAATCTATTGTCAGAATATTAATTCAATAATGATGAGAGGTTAAGTAACGGAGATTTTGTTTTTACCAACATCATTATAGAATATTTTTGAGTTAGTGGTAATTGATATGATATTAGCATTTTAATTTAAAATGTGGCTTAATCCAAAGCCCAAAATTCAAATTACATAAACATACGATTGGCCCGGTAGCCCAAAGATAGCCCGTCTTTGCATAGGCGATAACAATAACGACGCCGTTTAATTACAAAATGTATGAAGTAATTTTACTTCCGGAGTCGAGAAAACTCATGCTCAGTTTGCCTCTGGGGAGCTTTCGACTCTTCATTACAGATCCACATATTGGAGCAAAATCATCGTTTTACAATTTTCTCGCGTATTTCATTTGAGTGCTTCTTTTGATGAGGCTTTTTCAGTTTGGAATTGCAGTTGTTTTTGGTTTTTCTGGCCTCTCGGCCATCCTCATCTACATCGCCGGCGTCTCCAATTTCGGTATGTATTTCTTTCCTTTTGCTCTATAAGTTTTCCTTGTACATTATTATTGCTTATTGATTTTGATTTGGATGAATCATGTACATGCCATCCACCTGCTGTCGCATGATGATGTTCAAGCATTGAAAATTCTACAGATCAATTTCCCGAAATGCGTGGTAATTATTTCGTCATCTATTCTTTTGTTCGTTGAAGCGAATTCGTTAGCTTCAATTCAGTTTTTGTGAAAAAATGCAATTGTATAATGTCTACTATTAAAATAAAACCAATTTGATGTGAATGAAATTTTTTAGGCC
>CATIWQ010232477.1:0-15465 GCA_949673415.1 Euphorbia schlechtendalii
TAAAAAAATATTTAATCGACTAAATTTAAATATTCCGTAAAAAAATATTTAATCGACTAAATTTATTTTTTTACCAACTTTTATTACGTTACCAAATAAAATTTTATGTACTTCTGACATTACGAACATGTATTTGAATAAAAAAATTTAAATTCCGGTTATCGGTTCAAATAATTTAATCCCGACATACAATTTTGACCGTACTAATGTAGCCGGCCAACCTATTTAAATTCCGCTTATAGTTGGCCGGAATTAAATTTTGGCCGACAACGTTATTACCCGGAATATGATTCCGGCCAGCAATGCACCTGGCCGGAATAAAATTCCGACCAATAATGTAGTTGGCCTGATTTTCCGGCCACCAATGTAGTTGGCCGGAAAATTATTCCGGCCATTTGCAACTGTGGCCGGAAACCGGTCCGTCGGCCGGAAATAATTTCCGGCCGACGGGTTGGTCGGCCGGAAATTATTTCAGGCCGACGGGTTGGTCGGTCGGAAATAATTTCCGGCCGACCAACCCGCTGGCCGGAAATTATTTCCGGCCAACCAACCCGCTGGCCAGAAATTACTTCTGGACACATTTGCAAATGGCCGGAATCATTTTCCGGCCACTTCTTTGAATTCCGGCCAACATTAGGGTTGGCCGGATTTATTTTCCGGCCAACTTTTCCGTCGGAAACGCCGGGATGCTTCGTTTCCGGTGGAAACTGGCCGAAAACGGTTTTTTTCGACAAGAAACGAACGGATCGGTTTGTTTCCACTGGAAACGAACCGATCCATTCATTTCCGGTGGAAACAAACCGTTTCCGGCCTGCATACCCGACCGGTTTCCGGTGCCGGAAACCGGTTATGTTTTCCGGCCAGAAACATGGCCGGAAAAAGTTCGCCCGATTTTAAACGAAATTCGAAAAAATACCTGAGCCGACGCTTCTGATTTCCTCCGTCCTCCGTCCATGTCACCGGAATGTCGCTGGAAATTTTTTTTGAAATTGTAGAGAAAGTTTGGGGTATGAATTTGAAGTTTGGATGTTAAAATAGAAAAAATGTTAGTGAAGTGGGGTTATATAGAGAAATTAGGCCTAGGGGTAAAAGAGGAAAGTATTTGAAAAAATACGGGCGACGCGAAGTAAAAACGGACGACGCGTAACAGTTCAGTATTCTAATATGGAGCACTCAGTTTGACAAGTACCTTATCACATGAAAACCCCAGTTCATACTCAAAAATATCTACTGTACATTTTAATAAAAATTGGCCATATTTATTATATACATCTGCCATTCCTGCAAGCAATTTTTTTTTAAAATAAATGAACTTTTACCTGAATATATAATTTTCATTTCACAAAAAATACTTCTACTTCTATTAACCTTAAAAGCGGTTTAGATCACCCCTAACATAAATTAATTAATTTTGTTATGAATTTAATTTCACGTATGTCCTCACTTATAAGTTATAATTGATGTTAACTGTTAAGAATAATGTTCACAGAATTCACAGAATCCCAAAAAAAGTCCAATTTGAAATCTTCAATATTTTTATTTGCATTGATCAAACACATTTACGCATTGATTTCAAGTTCTCGTCGATTAAACACTTGACCGCTTTCTATTAAAAAAAAGGCATAATTTAAATATTTCATATGCATGTCATTGGTCACAAGTTTGATGTATAATTAATTTATTAGATGCAAAAAAATCATTATTCTCTTGCAGACACATCAATTTATAAAAAAATTCTTCCAAAGCGTAAATACATTATGTTAGGTAGATTTGTACTATTGTTTTCTCATTAGTATCAGATGTAGGCTTGTACTATAGTTACGTGTATGAAGTGACAATGATATTACCACAATATATATAAATTAAAAAATGAAGTGAATAAAAAAAAGTAGATAGGATATGAATAATAGTAATGACAAGTGATAGATACAGAACAAGTGCAAAATACAGCTGCTGCAACAATTTGCACGCATGGTAGGGGACTGCTTCTTCTTCTTCATTTACAAACTTTCCTTTTCTTTCATTTATTTTCCTACCAAAATCCTTTCTCCTTTGCATTTATTTTCAATCTCATTACACAATTGTTTTCGATAAATAATGATATTTGGGTTTTACCTATTAGTTTCATCTTTTAACTTTCATAACATTATATCAAAACTTCTTATATCAAGTGCTAAAAAACATCTTAGGATCTGTTTGGTATTGCTTTTCAAGCTGTTTTTCCAATAAGTTGCTCTCACAAACTTGTTATATAACTACATATTTTGACTTTGAATAACATATTTTAATCCTTCATACTATTTAATTAAGACCTGTCTGACTTGTTTTTTCCAAAATCAACTCTGCTGCTTGTAGAAAAAACTTGAAAATGGAACTTTTCAGAAAAGTAGCTTGGGAAAGCACAACTAAACTGGCCCTTAATTAGATTGTGATTTCTATGACTGTCATATTAATGAGATGTTAAAATAGATATATAGATATATTAAAAAATATTAGTTACAAAAAAAAGATTTTCTATGTCATTTGGGTAACCATAACAAGAATTTTAAATTAAGTATCTCTCATCATTAATAATTATTATATTGATTTTTAAATCTTCTATTTAATTGTTTATTTGTGTTAAATCAAATAGAAAATGTTTAGAATTAACTATGAAAAGTTATATTAGAAAGAGTGAATAAAGGTTATTGTAGAGTTATTTTCACTTCTTATGTTAAAGAAAAAGTTCGAATCTTGACATACTATTGGAGTAACAGCATAAAACATAGCAATCTATCTTGAAGTTCAAGAGAATCTTAATATTTTATCCTCTTACACAGATGATCATATACTAATAAGCAAGCAATCATAAGAAAACACTACGCAAATAACACATATTTGCAAGTAGTTTCATTTCATTTCATTTGTTTGATATGATGTTTTTGCCCATTTTTCTACTCATCATTATTCAATGTGGGACATTAAGTTTCAAGCATCATATTATAATAATGAGAATTTCAGCTACATCCTATAACAATTATTGGTGTCCATTCAAGATAAAATAAAATAAAACTAAACTCATTCAAAATATATATGTATATAATGTGATGGTACAAACAACATTTAACTCAACACCAAACAGTAAAACCCATCAACATCAAAATCAGCATTAACAAAAATTAAAAGAGAGATATATTCAAAAAATTTGCATCAACAATTTGATAGCTAACCCTATAATTTCACCATATTTGCTTCCATTATTCTTCACACTAAGAAAATCACCTTTTACAATTATAGGAACCTACCTATCCTTGCTCTAACACTCACAAATCCTTTTTGTATTATAAAGTTTGAAGTAGAGCCTACAAATGCCAGGTATTGAATGTGAAGAATAACTGAAGCATGATGAAGTGGAAACAAATGACAAATAGCTTTTCCTAGTGTAAATGAAGTGATGTAAAATGGGAAGGAGCATTTAATTGATACTGTGGCTGGTTGCTCAAGTTTAATATAAAGTCATGTCATGTTTCATGTATTGACAAATGGGCAAAATGATTTATTGAATTATTACCCTTTGCTGAGAATTGACCTCTTAAAAGTCTCTTCATATTTTTCATAGCTTGGCACCAACCTTTCATTATCAACGAGTGCCAACAACCATAGGACAAAACTGCAATAATTCAACTAAACGACATTTCACAAGTCGTATTGAACTCTAATCTTCTCCCTTGCTAAGCACATAATCTGTTAATCATACCAATTATAATTCTCTGTATTTAGTTGACAACTTCTAAGGAATACAACCTAATGAACAAGGTGCCTAGATTTCATTCATCTGTCAACTAGATACATAATACCACAATTTTAACACGTTTTCAATTCATGTCACACTATCAAAAGATCAAATAATTTGACATATGAGAATAATAAAGGCCTCGATATTCAAACTATAAACATCAACGACATACGAAATGATCAGTAGAATGGTGGATTTTTAGGCAAAAAAATTATTGTACATGTGAATGTAAAATTTCTCATTGACCAGAATCAAGGCCCTTACAAAAATGGAAAGTGCGTCAAAAGTCCAGTTTTTGCATTAAATCGAAAGAGCCAGTGCCCATTTTGACGGGCAAACCAAGACAAATCCTAGCAGATGGTGTCTGCAAGTTATCAGTTTGACCATGAAGAGCAGCCTCGACGATAAATTTGGAGGCCGTCTCAAATGTCATCTTACTGAATGGCGATATCGAATCTTTTATTCCTCCAAGACGGCTCATCGGACGGTAACCACCCGAATGAGTCATGTAATCAGCAATAAGAGACAGGTGGCGGGTACTGACTGATATGCCGTAAGATTTGAACACGTGGTTTATTTCCCTAATGATGGTCTCCCTGGCAGCTTCTACTCCAAAAGTGTTTAGCATAGCATGAATGTTATTGGAGTACACGTACCTAACATCCAAGCGATCTTGCATTTTGAAGAAAGTTTTGAAATCCACGCCTGTTGTATGCAATGCGGGAATATTTTCTTTTTCTTGGGGTTGGATATCGATCCTTTCCTTGGGATTTTCCCCGTAATAAATAACTTGGCCTTCTTTGCAATTTGTCACACTGCACTGTTCGATCTTTCCAGGATTCTGGATATAAACCCTCTTGGCTGCTTTCTGAGCAAGCTGCATTAAAAAAAATTCACTTATGGCAACAATTTGCAAACAATTCATAGTTTGTGCAATAAAAGGAGCATGATGGTGTATCAGCTAGAAGGATGTTGATTGCAACTAGGCATGCTAACCCTCTCCATTAAAAGATACCAATGAAAGCTTTAAAGGTGTATTTGGAAACTTTTTTATTTTGAAGAATCTAGTTCAAATAAGTTTATTTTATGTACAAAATTTGATTTTGTACATAAAATGAACTCAATTGAATCGGATTCCTTAAAAAAAAAGTTTTCAAATATAGGGTGGTGATTAAGAAGGGAAGTTATTTCAGGAACAAGAGAATATAGTAATCAAATCATGCTTGTCAGCTTAAGTAATACTAAAATGACAGATGATAATGATTACCCTCATCAATTACAAGTACAAGAAGCTAAGAAATAAAACACTTTTAAGCCTGAAATAACAACAAAAACAACAAAAAGCATGCTACATAGTCAGCGAAGATTATCAAAGTACACATCTAAGAAGCATCAGCTTATTCACCTTTAATGTTATTCTGTTCAGCAGGGAATATCTAACGAAAAGACCAGAATGTATGAACCTACTGTTTCCTCAACTAATAGGATGCATAAAAGTCTGGCACGCAACTGCTTTATGCCAAATGCGTTACACGAAGCCTTGATCGCAATTACATTGGTCGGATGAATGGAATCTATTAGCCTGGTTATAAAAATGATTCTTTGATACTTAATATGCATGAAAACACGTCCCCAGAGAAAACATTAAGCTATGTAAAGGAGCATAGACATATACACCTTGTAAATTGAAGAAACAAAAACATTCAACATAAAACTGAAAAAAAAATCTGGAACCAAACAAACATATATTTTGATCAATAATGAAAAGGATAACCTAAAGTATTTGAATAAAATATTTCACTGCAAGGCTAAGCAAATAAAGAGTAAGAAAAGTCAAAACATGGAACACAAGCATACCTCAGCCAGCAACATATGGGGTTCATTGGTGAATTTAAAGTGGACTTCAAAATGCATCTTTTTGGCTTTCACAAAGATTGATCTATCAGTATCCTTGTGAGTCATTCGTCGTTTCTTTTTCTGTTTCTTCTTTGATATGGCCTTCGAATGACTTTTGCCAGTTGCTTCACTTTCCATGCCTTCTTCCTTTGACTTGTGCTCTGATGGTTTTCTAAGTACTGAACCTTCAGAAGCTCCATTGTCAAGTGTACCATCCTTGTCAATTTCAATCTCATCATCACCTTGATCAATTTCACTTTCAAATGCAGATGACTCATCGTCATTTGTAGGCTCCCGTCCAATAGATTCCTCCTCTGAGTCATCATCATAATCCATATCGTCTGTAGCTTGAAGCCTTCTTTTCTGTGCATCCATACCAAGATCCTCACCCCCTTCATTATCACTGTCACCTTTATCATCATCATTCTCTTCCCTCTGCAGCATATCACCAGAAACGTCTTCATCTGCCTCACTTGGAGCCCTTGAATGTGATCCTTGCACGGTTTTAATGCCACTGATTTTTTCGAGCAGATTTTTATGGTTCTCTATAGCATCTTCCAAATCCCTGACAAAATTAACCTCCAATGCCTCTTCCCAGTCTTCTATCGATATATTAACATGTTTTGGGTAGTGTGCAGGTCTGTAAAGCTTCATTTTTAGCTTATAAATTCTGCAAATCTCACCATCATGAATAGCAAATGGCACAACTGATACTTCCATACTCTCTACTATGTCAGCCACAGTTATCTTCCTAAACTTATCAGCAAGACGCTCAGCATCTTCCCTGGAAATGGCAAAAATTTTCATTTTGCATTTAATTGTCTGTATGTAGGACTGTGAACTCTGTCTAGTGCACAGACATAATCGCAACATCCAACAAGAACTTTTTGTAGTGAAAGTGATATCATGCTATATACTCTTGCATGGTCATACAAGTTGATAAAATGAGTCATCTTTATATAAATCTATTACTACTTTCCTTAATCTTGTGCAGATATATTATACATACAAAAGGATTGAGAAGTATGGATGTGTTATGAGCAACAAAAAATCATTCCCCTTCTAGGTGAAATCTTATTTTTAATCTGCTTGAAATTAATGTGTTTGCTCAAAGGCTCAAAGGCACTCTCTAACATGTTTCTCCAGTACACACAAAACAAGTACAATGCAAACAGATAAAAAGACTGGTGAACAATGAACTGTGCATGCCAACTTACATTGTTCTTCCCACTTTTAGGGGGCATGTCATAATTGGTGTCTTAATATCATTTGAAGCAGTCATCAGGATCTCTTGAAGCCGTGGGATTCCAAGTGTCACATTCATTTCACCTCTCCCAGCCAGATGGAAAGTATTAAGCCTGTATTGCAACGAAAAAAATAAGATGGGAAAATATTTAATAAGTTAACATAAGATGTAAATACAAAAGAAGGTAAGAATTAATTAACACATAAATCCACAAAGAAGATAAGAAAACAGTAGCATTGGTAGCTAATATAAAATGGATGGCCTTTATTCTGAGCTAATGACAGCAAAGCAATTGATATTATGGATACAAATAACTCCCACACTCCCATCAATCCATTGTTTTCAATTTTAATTTTAAGATTCTAGGACAAGGTACAAGTGAACGAAATTACTAGAACTCGACATGAACCCAGAAAGACAATAACTGGCTTCTTTCTTTGTACAACCGCAGGCTTCTACAGCCATAAACGACAATAACTAACTTATAATCCACTAAACAAAACAAAAGGCTTGACAAGCTTCAAGGCAAAGTGAATTTGGATGCGCTCAAACCTTCAAATCATTCCATTGATAATTATACAACAAAGTTTTCATCATTGACGCTTAAAACTAAGTTAATATTAAGCCTTTAGGTTTTGGATTAAATAGTTATGAAAATTATTGTTCATAGATTGTTTACATCCAAAAGCTACCACTAGACCAGTTCAAAACAATTTATGCACAGCTAATATTGTCCATGAAAATCAGTTTGATGTGATATTTGAATTCAAAAGGAAGTATAGAAATTAACGGTGGAGAAAAATGAGAACATATATATGGAAGAAATATTACGTCATCTGTGTTGATGGTTCACCAACAGACTGAGCAGCCAGCACTCCAACTGGTTCTCCAGGCTGTGCAAGGCTCAAGAGGAATTTTTGCTTCATTAAGTTGTACAAGTCCTCACGTCTTACTAAATTAGAAGATGCTCGCCCCATTAATGAGTAATTATCAAGAAATTTGTCCACTTTTTCAGTAAGAGCTTCAGGCAATCCAGAGATATATGTGTTAAATGTGGGAAGTTGACCACCGCATCTTTCGTAAATCATGTCTTGATTCTGAAAAATAAAATCCAAGAATATATAGCAGAATTAAAATTCTGAGAATGACACAATGACACTTATTCATTCAAGGAAATAAAATTCTCACCACTGCCAGCTCTTCGAATTTTGAGATAAAACTTGTCTTATGAACATCAACTCCATCTTCTCCATAGTAAAATTGGACAATTGAGCCATCAGCATCTCGAACAGTGTGATCATAGCCAATTTTAAGACATTCAAGATTTTTAATCAGGCATCTCTGTAGGTATCCACTTCGAGAAGTTTTAACCGCTGTATCAACAAGCCTAGAAAACATGTATATTTAAACTATCATCAGATGAAATCTCACTCCATGATCCGATATAATATCCCACAATTGCATGTACAAATCACCAATCTGCGACAATGATAAAGACCCTAGCTCACAATGAGTCCAATTCATCATACAAATAAGCCACGCAGCAAGAAAGCATGAGATAGTATCCAGTACTGGTACAATTGCAAACACTAGATTATTAAAAATTTTGCGCAATTATCGATCTCATATTATATTTAACTAGCCAAATAAACTGAATCGAGATAAAAGCAAAAGTCCTCTTAGTTAACTATTCAGATAGATATTGTCTCTAATAATCTAAATTTGTCTACTTATATCCATATTAACATAAACATTACATTAGAATATCTTCAGTGTAAAATGCTTGTCAAATACAGATTTATCAACTATACCGTTCACAAATACATACTATTCGGCAAATGTCTAATTGAGAACTAAAAACTAATTACACATTATCTAATTACAACGATATTAATTTGCTAGTGTACCAAGAGATATATTTTACACATTATCTATTTGTAAATGAAGCAAATCATGGTTCTTCATGTAGCACCATAATTCCAGTTAAAACATCTATACAAATGAGAATAAGCAAGCATTCAAGAGCATTTACCCTTCACGACCAGCCATGCAATGAAAATAATATTCTTGGGGCCGAAGACCAGTAAGAAAACGATCGCTGATATAGCCTCCAGAACGAGCTGTCCAATCCCACGGTTGAAAGCTGGGTAATGTCTTTCCAGAAACCATTCTAGGGACTCTTTTTCCTTCCAATTCTTGCTGACCCAGAAAAGAAGAAATTTGCTGGAAGTTGACCTGTGCAAAGAATGAAATATGTAAAACAGTCTCAGGAATGAAGAAAATTTCTAAACAGAGAACAAGTTTGCAAGTCCCCTTAACCCTATCACATGAGCTTTGAAGAACAACATCTACAAAATCAATAACACATACAACTTGCAGAAGTTGTATGTGTACTGACATTTAAATCAATAACACATACTAGTTGTAATAACACAGAGCCTCTGTTAAACATGTTCATTATCATAACACGGCTCATAGAACTGACATTACAACTTATCACCATTGATCCTAAGTTGCTTCTTGAAAAGCAAGAAGTTAAGCTCTACCTGCTTCTCTTTATGCTAATATTTTTCCCCATTCAAATTCACCTAGAAATTCTATTAATTGTTACTCTCAATTCTTTCCAGTATTACCATAAATTAACTCTACATTAACATATTTCAAAGGCAAAATTGCAGGAAAAAAATAATAAGAAAAAAGGAGAACAAGAAAATCCCAAAATGGGTCTAAGCTGACTTAGGGTGGGTTGGGCACTACATCTCATAAAATCCTCAGCGCATTGGAAATGGAATATACAGGTAGTTGAATGCTAACGAACATAAAAATATATCAATTAAGTGAAAACATGTGTCAAAACAGTATATAAAATCAAGAGCTCCGCAATCTGTCTTCCAGAAGCAGATCAGAGACCAGATTTTTTTAACTTCACTACTGTCACAGTAATAATAATCACTGCATTTTAGGTCATAAAAGAACAGAAGGATAAGGCATCAGAAAGTGTCGAGTCACTGTCGAGATCCCTTGAATTCAAATATACAAATTTAAGGCAACATTAAAAGCTTGGTTCAGAACATAATGGATTTTTAATCTTAATGCAACTAGGTAGTTAAAGGTCGTGACAGCATTTATGAATCACTCATCAAGCTAAATCAACATGCTCAAATATTATATTAAAATTCCCAGAATTCAGAAAACTTACCTTGCTACCTTTAGCACCAGAGGTGGTCATCAATGATATGCAATTTCTTCCTGAGGGTTTTAGTAACCCATCAGACAACAAATTGTTGATGACCCCTGAGCTAGTTTTCGTATTAATTTCATTGCCCATCTTCCTATCCAAATATGCCAAGGCAGAATCTTTATCACCACGCACCATTTTTTCGATATTCAATCGAAATTCCGAAGGTTCTGCAGAAAATGCCATTATGAAAAGGATTTGAGAAGAAGTAAACAACAAAACAAAGGAACATGACATCAATGAAGCTCGGAAATTTAGTAAAGGATGACCATACAGACAATTCAGTTAAATATTACAAAAACATTTTACAAACTATGCATTCATAAACATGTATGCAAACAATGACATGCTGCCAGGCCAATGAACAATGCACGTACACTAATGACATCAAATAATCATTTGGCAATCATAGAGACCTATGAAATAGCCACATCATGAGCCAACATATAATTCAGTCATTGAAGAATAATATCATCAATATGCTAGAACATAGAAGAGAACACGGGTCCAACTACACTCTACAAAGTAGCATTGCTGTAGAAATCGCAATTCAGGTTCCATTTCTAAGGAATCCTAAAACCAGTCAGAGAAACCGAATATCTTTGACACATGAAATATACATTCTCGCAACCATGACTTCATACTACCCGCAGTTGTTAAAGGCATAATAAGGCACTCGGAGGATAGGTGCGCCTGAAAGTGAGGCACACTAGGTGCAAAGTAATTGTTTATGAAACAAAATAAGTAAAATTAAAGGTTAGAACAATAGTAATGAAGGTTAAAATGAAATAGAGTTAGAGAAAGCTAAATACAGTTGTTTGAAATGAGAGAGTTTAGTGTTTCTGCAAATACCTAGTATTAATCTTTTTCAATATTTAATCGATTTATCATCCAATCTTGGTTTTTTCAATTGGTATTTGGGAAATCAAAACATTAATGGAGGGGACGTCTGTGAAGATGAAATCACAGAAATTTGGGTAGCTAGTCCTCAATGAGTCTGAAGGAAAATCACTCCACTTTAATTTATTCAAGAAGGAGAGAAATGACATGAATGAATTCTAAAGAAAAATGAGATTAGAAGGAGAAAATTGCTCTGACTAATTTTATTTCTATTTTCTGCTAAACATAATCAATGGAAACAAGAGTGTTCTTGCTAATTACCATCGACTCATCTGGAAATTAGAGAGAAGGAGAAAGGAGAAAGATACTAAGTACCCTAAAGTGTAGATAAAGAAGACGGCGATGAAGAGAGGAGTGATGCGAGGATCATAAACCCAAAAAAAGAGCCTTTTACCTAATGTGTGCCCAAGCACAATATACCAAGGTTCACCTAAAGCATGCACAGTGCACTCACAGTACGCAACCATGCCAGAGTATGGTGAGGCACAGGGGGTCATGTGCCCTGTGTGAAGCAAGCGTAACAACTACGATATTACCCTTCCCTTTTATACTAATTTCAGTAACAACCAAGCTATACTTAATTATTCCAAATGCCAACTTCATATTCGTCTTTATCATTTAAACAACAAGATAAGCAAAGCAAGGATGATAGGGAAAATGAAAAAGCAATACCTAGCTTAATGTTTTCATCCTTAATCCCGATAAAATTACGATGGACAGCTTCACCACTTTTTTCACAGTTTTCAAGGAGCTTCTTCCTCCTGCCGTCTTTTGTTTTCATTATCAAAAGATCATCCACTCCACAAGTGAATCCATGCATCTGAACAATAAAATATCATCAACAAAAAACTTGAACACAAATCAGCAAAAAAATGGCATATATCAGTTTGAACTTTGAAGAATTATTACCTGCAAAAAAGCAGTGAATAGCCGACTGAATACAGAGAGCAGGGAGCCTGCAGTACTTGGGCCAAAAAGTTCATAAACTGTATGCACCAAACCATATTCACCAAATTGAGCCTTGTCAATGACACCACGAACCAACTCATTTTTAAAAACAAACATCTTCTCTTCATCCGGATCCTTCCTTTTAGGACCATTTTTATGAGACTTCTTTTTTTTATCTTCATCATCAGGCTGCTTTTCACCATCTTCACCGACTTTACTTTTGAAAAAATTATAAGGAATCTTGGCATCTTTTTCAACAGTAACAGGTGGGTGGCCCCTAGTAATGTGATTTAACAAAGCACTAATGACCTGAATAGACAATGAGAAACAGTGGCATCATACACATATTAATCCCGAGTGGACCATGATAAGCAACCACGTTACTTCAGGAACATGAAATAGTGGTTGATTGTCCTTACAGGCATAAACAACAATAAGAAATCTGATGTGTTCTTTTGGAGAATTTCCCAACAAAATGCTAACCTGTTTTCCTGTCCAAAGCGGTTTCGGTTTCCAAATTGCAGGAGGAAAGGTCTGAATCTCATCTTCAGAAGACAACCATAAAACTTTCTGGCCACCTCTTCCATGGAAAGAAGTTTGTCCAGAAGCAGACACCCCAGAACTATAAAGCAGTTGACTGAATTCATCTTGGGTTAAAAAAGTATCCCTTTTAGTAAGAAGTACAGCACTAACAATATGGTCCTAATAAAAAAAGAGGAAAAAAATGTAAATGCTACTGAAACATATTATCAAGAGATTTCAATAAAATTTATCATAGAACAAATTGTTTTCACTGTGAAATAATCAAAACCTGAATCAAGCCTCTAAGAGGTTCACCATTGGATGGCCTGACATATTGGTGATTTGCATTAACAATATTGTAAGCTTCAGCACGAGAAACTTCATCTTGTGGGAAATGAACATTCATCTCATCACCATCAAAATCCGCATTGTATGTGCTGAAGTCAAAAAAAGTATTTTCATTATAGAGGAATCACCGTACCAAAAAAACATGATAAAAACACTGTGCAAGAGTGCCATTTTCTGAACCAAACATGTACAACATACAGCACTATGCTTTAGCAAATACACACACACACACACACAAAAATTCATATACCTGCAATTCGCATAGTGCATGCGAAGTGTTTTTTCCCCCTTCAACACACGAACAACATGAGCCATTATACTGGGTTTATGAAGTGTAGGCTGCCATGAAAACATCAAATTAAAACTATAGAATATTAAGTGGGAAATTGATGATGACATCATTATCCAAAATAAGCGGAGTCATGAGCACAAAAGGGCATTAAACAAAAGAGACAGAAAAGATCTGCAGTCAACAACAACTAACAAGGAACAAAGGGAGGTCAAACACCTGTCTATTGACAAGAACAACATCTCCATCTTGCAAATGGCGATACACAATCTTGCCCTCATATTCACAATCAAGACTCTTCCCAGATTGTATAAGAGATCCTCTTGAGGAAGGCAATTTACGGGATATGGATATCCGTGCTTTTCGAGCAGGTGGCAGTTTGTTAATAGATAGCTTATCCACATAATGGGTAGCTCCAGGGTGACACTCTGATCCATTGACTACAGCATTCCTCAACTTAGTAACATTCCATGCAGTCACTCTCTGCACCATCGACAGAGAAAACACAAAACAGGAGGTCAGAAAATCATAGATTATTGTGTTATACGTCACTGGTGTGTGCGCTCCTCCATTGATAATAGCAATATTTATTTGGCCAACTTATCCTGTGTCACTTCCATTTTAGGAGGTTCCAGGGGCGTTGATGATATTTATAGAATTCAAGAGGCTATTTTGGACATGTATAAGGGACCAGGTATGTATTATGTTATGTCTCATACTTTTAAAACATATTAGTAGCCAGAAACTCTAGGGATATTTGGACTTTGACATTCCCATGGTAATTAAATTTATAAAAACAAAATAAAACAAAAAATTTCAACAGTCAAATCTTTAAAAGACCTAGAGAAATAATTTACCTGCTTAATTAATAGCATGCTGAAAAAGAGGTGACAGAAGCACGCTAAAATTTTTCCACGAGAGACTTCCATTTAGGTTCTGCTAGATATCATATTTAATTCAAAGATTCTCAACATTCTTAAGCAATGCCTACATTAGCTTGAATAAGTACAGTACTATTGCAAATAGCTTTTAGTTCTGCTAATAATGAACGCTTATCTCCATATTGAAATAAATGAAAAATAACATTTAGAAAATGTCCCGCATTCAAGAAAGAAGAAGATCAAGGACTCAAGGACTCACTCGAAGTATGTTAACTCAGTTAATACAGTTATGGTAGTTAAGGTAGTTAAATTAGCTGAATTAATTGGCAGCTTTTGTCAGTCGTCCTATGGCATTTCCTAGTTTCCAGAAGTATGATCCTTAAGGCTGCAACAGCCATTCTAGATTCTGTGGCAGTAAGCTGTTCAGCAATATTTTCCAGAATCAGGACAGATGTCATTTTTTGTTATGAGACTATATGTATAGCAGAATGTACTAGCTGAGGTAATCAAGAATTAATGAAAATTCTCCTCTTTTATCTTCCCTAATTCTACTCTAATCTCTTCTATTCTTCTTCTAATCACTCTGCTTCTTCCCAATTCTCATCTTAAGTTCTATTTTGTTCAGAATTATGAAGTTAAATCATAACAGAAAATTTAGGGAAAGAATTCGGCCGAAGCCAATAGAGGCAATGCTGCACTGTGAAGCATTCAACAAACTTCGCACTAGGGTGTAAAAGGATTAAGAGCTTGTTGTGAGAGTGTGAACAAAAATGAATGCAAAGTACAACCACAAGAAAATATTGAATCACAGCCAAAATGCAAGGAAGACATTTAGATCACGCATGATAGTCCTGCAAATACTGCATAGAGCACATATTACCTATTTCGGTATTGTGATTTACTGATAAAAGAAGTAACTAAATACAGCAGACCATAGTTGTTAGAGGTGCTAGGTGCTTCGAGGCGCAAGAGGGCTAACCTTGCCCGAAGGCGAGGCGAGCGCCTGAGGTACCTCGGCCAAAAATTTACAAAAAATATTTTTCTTACAAAGTGAAGTTCGAAGCAATAACATAACAAAAAAGAACTAAGAGAATTGTTAGAGGTACACATGCATGTAAAATTGACATATTACATTAAGAATATATAGTCTTGAGTTAATCCAACCTTAAAAATGAATTGAATTACAAATATCTACACTCTATTTCTTTCATTAAAACTCTTAAAATAGATGGAAAATATATTAAAGTAAGTTAAAACCATTAAAAAGAATTTTTGGAGGTATATATATATATGTAAATTTTGCATGTTGTATTAAGAATATCTATACTTGAGTTGATTTAGCCTTAATAAGAATTGAATTAGGAATATCTAGCCTTATATTATTATTTAAAACTCTTAAAAATGGATGTAAAAAACATAATT
>CATIWQ010232516.1:0-30252 GCA_949673415.1 Euphorbia schlechtendalii
TATAATTACCATTTTGCCCCTCCATTATATAATTAAGTATAAATACCAATACTTATAACTATACTACACTCATACTTATTCCATACTAATTCTAATAAACAACTACTCCAAATAATACTAAAATATTTTAACTAACTATAATTATTTTTCCTCTAAATAACATCTTGAAACTATCTCTTTACATATTCAATTTTGTATTTTAGATAACTTAAACTAATGTCTAAAATAATATATGAAATATATATATATATATATATATACCATACATTAAATTTCATGACATATAACATATGTATCTGAATGCAATTATGATGTTATGAAATGGGATGTTACACCAAAGCCTTTATGCATATGAGAGGGAACTTTTAGCTTTGATATAAGCTATGACAACATGGAGGCAATATCTTGAAGTCACTCCCTTCATCATTAGCACTGACCACCAAAGTTTGAAATTTTTATTGGACCAACGATTACACACAACAATGCAGTAGAAAGGCATCGCAAAATTTCTCAGATTGCTGTATACTATACAATATAAGAAGGTTGAGAATAGAGTTGCGGATGCGTTATCTAGGCAAGGAATGGAGATTTTGGAATTTTATCCATTTTAGCAGTAATTTCGGCTTGGATGACTGAGGTGTAGGATTCATATAATGAAGACATTATGGCTCACACATTTATTTGGGAGTTCTTAGTGACATAATTAGTGGATGGGAAATTTAGCTTTAAAGGAGGTCTTTTATACTATAAAGATAGAATTTATATTGGAAGTAACTTGCAATTGCAAGCGAGATTAATTCGGGCATGTCATGATGCTCCTTGGGGAGGGCATTCTGGTGTTAAAAGGACATTCTCTACGTTGCAGTGGCATTTTTATTGGCCTAAGATGCTGGAGATGGTGACTAGTTGGGTGGTAAAGTGCGATATTTGCCTTCGTTAGAAAATAGAACATTCCGCTTCTTTAGGTTTGCTTCAGCCACTTCCGATTCATCAGGGAGCTTGGCAAGATATTTCCGTGGATTTTATTGAGCATTTGCCCAAATCTTTCGAATTTGATACCATTTTGGTTATGGTGGATCATTTCACTAAGTATGGCTATTTTATTCCTCTTTCGCACCCATTTACAGCTATTGTAGTAGCCAAGGCATTTATGGATAATATCTTGAAGCTTCATGGGATGCCTACAACTATCATTTTGTATAGGGATAGGATTTTGACTGGGGTTTTTTGGTTTTGAATTAATGAGTCAGCTTGGCACTAAGTTGGTCTATAGCAGTGCTTACCACCCCCAATTCGATGGACAAACGGAGAGGCTTAATTAGTGCCTTAAAGCTTTTTCAGAAGTATGTGTTTTTTTACTCCTAAAAAGTGGGCAACTTGGCTGTCATTGGCAGAAAGATGGTATAACATCACTTTTCATTACTCAATCAAGATTTCTCCTTTTCAAGCTTTGTATGGTTATCAGCCTCAAATGCCTAGGCTATTTGGTGGCACCACTACAGTAGCTGTGGTTGAGGATATGCTTACTATTCAGGAAGACATGAATTTGGCACTTAAGGAATCATTAGCAAAGGCTTAGAATAGGATGAAGTAGTACGTTGAACCTCACAAGATTGATAGGGAGTTTGCAGTGGATTATTGGGTATTTTTGAAGTTACAACCATATAGGCAACACTCTGTTAGCTTCCGTGCCTCTCACAAATTGTCAGCTCGATATTATGGGCCCTTTCGTGTGTCCGCTAAGATTGGTAAAGTGGCTTATTAGTTGGATCTTCCTTCCACTTCCAAGGTCCACCCTGTGTTTCATGTTTCCTTACTTAAGCTGAGGCCTTACTCTGCTACGCTTGCTTTAACGATAATTCCATCGATTGATGATGGGTTAATTCCACTTCAACCAGCAAGAGTTATCAATGCCAGACATGTGGAGATTGGGGGCCAACCAATTCATCAAGTGTTGATCTAGTGGCATGGCTTGCCTGGCATTGATGCCACTTGGGAAGACACCTCTCTTTTTGGTCAATAATATCATGAATTTTATCATTCTTGGGGTCAAGAATGTTTTGATGGGGGAGGTATCGTCACATATAGTAGAAAGAAGAGAAATGCGTTGGTTTAAAGCATAGAATTGTAATACTTGTTGCTTAATTGTTTAGCATAATTGGAAGATTATTAGATGTAATTCTACTACGCCAACTTGGTAAAATTTTTTACAATAATACTATAAATATCTGTAAACAGAATTACATTAGAATTCATTTTATAATAATCAGAATTCTTTTCTCTCTCTCTCTCTCTTTTCTCTCTCTATAACTGTTCTCTCTTGTTACTTTCGTTCACCGAAATTCTATTTAGCAACCAATAGCCTTACAGAAAGTCACAGAGAAAACAACCTCAAGTTAAACTGTGAAGCCATTAAATTGTAATATATAAACAAACAACATCTCAAATGCAAATAGAAATATTACTAAGAAATGCAAGGATGTATTACATACTCGAAGATGTCTCAAGATTTGGTCTTTGTCATTGATACAACCGTTATTTCTGTTGATCAATTACATTCTGCTGATGAAGCAAGGAGTTATACTGTTGCTGCAGACCTAGCTGCTGTTGCAACTGAGATGGCTGTGATTATGTGTTAAACCAATTTATGAGTATCGAATCGGGTGGGTGAGCAAGTCAAACTACGGAAACTTCAAGGAAGCAACCAACAACTAACTAATAAGCTTTTTCCAAATCTTGTTTTATTATACTAAACAGTTACTGTCACTTAAAACTAGTTAAATTTCAAGAGTAATACTAGAACAAGTTTGCTGCCATCACTTATTTCAAACTAAGCTATACATGACGTAAAATTATTCTTATGTATGACTTAAAGACCAAACTATATTGAACAAATATATTAATGTGTTGTTCTTAAGTTACCTAAAGACCAAGCATGGTATATGCACCGATCTCATTTGTTTTGCTAGCCTCTTTTCACCTTATATTACTTGGGAACTAACCTGGAATACTATCTAAGTACTTTATTAAAAAAACTAAATGAGTAGTTTATTTATGCATATTTCTAAGATCGATACAATGAAGATGATTCATGGAAATCGATATGGATTAGGATATTTAGATTACGAGTTTTAGTTGTATACCATGTATTTTTTTACTTTTATCTTTTTCTAGATTGAATTTTATTAAGAATTATTCAATTATATAAATATAAATACCTTTCGATTTATATATTCAGTTTATATTATTAATATTAATAATATTGATTTTCATAACAAATAATTATGAAAAGCATGTTGCAATAATGAAAAATGCGTTGCAAATGAAAAATAAAGTGTAAGGTAAAAGTGTTGCAAACTTGAATAAAAGTGATGACAATTATAAATAAAGTGTTTAAAAATAGTGTTGTCATTGCGTCAAAAAAGTTTGCTAACATACTAACGGTTGTTAACTGTGATGGCGGGAAACTTATTAGCAATAGAAAAAATTGAGTTGCAATAGGGTCAAAAAGTGATGCAACAGCTACTTATTGCAACACTTTTTAGGTGGGTTGCTACAGATATGCAATGTGTTGCAACAGGCACCTATTGTACGGTGAATAGAACCATCACTTTTTTTTGCGATAAGTGTTCCAACAGAAGCTATTGCCTCATTTTTAGGACTTAAATCAACATTTTTCCGGTGTTACAAAGACCATCTATGGTGTAGTGGCATAAAGCAGTACATAGATCAGCACAACTCTAAATAAAGTAAACTAAGCATTGAGTTACATCGAAATAAATTCTTATGTTAGGTTACTTTACCTTTTATATTAACTCAACACAACAATAAAAGTAATCCTAAGTCGTAACTTAATTAAGTTTAAGTTAGCATGTTGTGTTAGTGTCCTTTAACAAAGTTCATCCCTAACTACTTAATTAAGAGTTTACTTAGTACCTAATCAATTTTGCTTAACCTAAATAGTTTGTTATTAAACTCAAGATACTATGAGGTATTATTTAGCTGGGTTCAATTTTTGATTTATGCCATAATTTTATTACATCTTGTTGAACCTAAGTTAATACTACTTCACAGTACTTAAAATGTTTTGGATATAACAAACTGTCTAGGATAGTGAAATTAATTGAGTAATAAGTATACTCTTAATTAATGAAGTTTTCCTCATTCTGTTTAAGGGAAAACAACTCAATTTACTAAGTGATTAATTAAGTTACGGCTTAAAGTAAGAAGAGTGGAGTTAAGCTTAGTATTACATAGTTTATAAGATATAGACTTTGATGTGCTGAGTTAGCTTTTTGTGATAAATGCTGAGTTACTTTGACAATTAGAGAATTAATTGACACATATGCATTTAGGAGTTTCCATGAGTAAAAGAATTTTCCTTTGATGCTTTTCAGCAGAAAAGGTGCTGAAATTAATGAAAACATTCAAGTGGTCCTCACATCCAAATGGTATCAGTATAGAATGTGGAGATTCCTCACTAAAGTCCAAGGCAAAAGGAATCCTTTGACATGCGCCATATCTCAATGTCTCCGCGCAACTCTACAACGTCAACAAAGTCAACCATTCACAAAAATCCACATTGCGACTCGTGCGCCTCTCTATCAGACTAGATTGCTTGAAGATAAATAAGTTTTTGATGCTTTAGATTAACGGATTAATCTCCCACCTCAGCATTCAAAATTTTTATCTCTAAACGTCCTGGAAATTGTTTTAAACAGGAAAATTCGAAAGATTTAAAGAGAAGAGAAATTGAGAAAGCTATCAAGATAGAAGTTTGCAATGGCTACTTCCAAGAGCTTCAACTATAAATAGAAGACTGAAGCAGATGGTCAAACTTGGTGAATTACCTCGAATTTCTTCAATAGTTGAAACTTTGTTCAATCAATCATAGCTTTCAAAAATTCCAAATCAAGTAATCAAGCAAACACAAATCGATCATACCTATTTGTAATAGAGAGATAGCACTTAAGGTTTAACATTTTAAAAGGATTCAATGTTTTTATAAGTTGAAAGCCTCTGTTCGTATTTTCTGTTAAGATATCTAAGTGACATTTTAGGAAGGGTACCTAAACTTTGTTTGAGAGGTAGTTAGAAAGGATGGTACTTTCTGTAATCGCATCTACCCACTGTAAAGGCTTCTTCATCTAAGGAAGGAAAGAAACACTAGTGGATTAAAGCTCGGAGAGGAATCCGGGGACTAGAGGTAGGCTAGGGGCCGAACTAGGATAAATCTCAGGTGTAATCATTCTATCCTTATTCCCTTATCTTTATTGTGTATGCCCATCCATCATTCTCTCACTTTTATAAGTATTTTCTTGAAAATCCAATCCGAGCTGAGTAAAGTACTCGACAGTGATTGAAAATAAATTGTGCCTGCGAAGCTGAGCAGTTTACAATTTTTAAACCTAGCATAGCATTGTTTTCCTCAACAAGCATCTAAAAACTGAAATTGGTAAAAGAATTTTGTAAATCTTACCAAGAAATGCATTCACCCTCCCCCCCTCTGCTATTAATATTAAGCCATTTAGGACCAATAAGTGGTATCAGAGCAGTGCTCAACTTTTAGACTAATCGTCTTTGAGTTAAAGATCTGAAATATCTTATAATAGTTTCAATTCAAGCATAGGTTAGACTTTCTCCTTAAGGAAGGAATGTTTGTAACCTGACCATCATTGTTTGACGGTAATCACTGCACGTTTTGGAAAAATCAGATGCAAAACTATATTAAATCGCAAATCATGCAAGCATGGCTCGTTATAAAGCTTGGCCCCAAAATTCCTACCATTGTTAGGAATGGGGAACGTATTGCAATTGATCCAAAGAACTACGATGACGCTAACTGAAGGCTTCTCAAAGAGAATACCGCAACCATCAATTACTTACACTATGTGCTAGATCTTACAAAGTTCAACAGGGTCTCGGGCTGCTAGACAGCACAGGAAATCTAGAAGAAGTTAGAGATTACCTATGAGGGAATTGATAAGGTCAAGGAGTCAAAGATCAATCTCATGTTGAGATGTTCCCGATGGGTGCTAACGAAGGTATTCAGGTCATGATGAAAACTAGGTTCATTAATGTCATTAATGTATTGAAGAGATTAGGTAAGTAGTTCATGGAGGAAGAGATGGTGAAGAAGATTCTCCACACTCTTACCTTAGAGTGGGATGCTAATAAGAGCCTGATCAAGGAGGCTCATGATCTAAAGACCTACAGCTATGATCAACTAATAGGCACCTTGCTGACTCAAGAAATGTGCCTAAGTAAATATACCGATGACTCTAAAAAGAGTAAAGACAAGGAGAGAGAGGGCAAAGCCATTATCCTGAAAGCTGATTCATCTGATGAATCCACTAGCTGCAATTCTGATAAGCAAATGGCCATTCTGACCAGGCGTTTCAAACACTTCATGAAGAAGGATGGGAAGTTTAACATGAAGAATTTTCTTGCTAAAAACAAGTTAACTCAACACCGGCAAGGAGCTGAGGAAGGATCCAGGAAGGAATACAGCAAAGACATCAAGTGCTTTGGCTATTGAGAAAAAGGCCATATCCAATCATCCTATCCAAAGACCAAGAAGGAAAAATATAAGAAGAGGTTCGCTAATAACAATGAGGCATATGTTATCACCTGGAGCGATTCTGAAGAATCTTCATGATTCGATGAAGAAGTAACATGTTCAGCCAACCTATGCTTAATAGTGATAGAAAATCAAAGAAGCGAGAGCTCAGCATCTGCTTCCAAGAGCAACCAATCCGTTGTTGACTCTGAAGCTGAGGGTAACAAAGGGAAATCTCCTCAAACTGAGGTACATCCTGAAATCCCTTTTTCTATTGAAGAGTCCGCCCAGGTACTCTTTGATGTTATGAAACTGACTAATAATTCAGGGAAAAACATCAAGGAGCTAGTAAGGAGAAGTGAAGATCAGGAAGACACCCGCTTTCTTTAAGAAAAAGCTGAGTATCATGAATGCCACAACAACAAGCTCCCTAAGTAATTAGATGAGTTGACTACAAAGATAACAACTTTAAAGAAGAAATGGGTTCCTCCTTCAGCCAACATTCAAACTTTGAGTAACCAAACTCGTAATTCTAAGAGGAAGAATTCCTCTAAAATGAAGAAAGCGAGCCAGTCCTAAGAAAAAGTTATGTGTGGCTTTTGTAGGAAAGCTGGACATGATATATTTCTCCGTTGGTATAAAAATGGTTATTATGATGAGTATAACTAGAGTAATTTAAGTACTACTAACAAGGGAGGACCCAGCTTAAAAGTAGGGGTAGCTAAGAAAATGTGACTATTTTGCAAGTTAGCCTTAGATTCGTTGATGATACTAGCATGTGATATATGGATAGCGGATGCTCAAGGCATATAATGGGAGATGAAAGTTAGTTCATCTCATTGGGTGTAAAAGAAATGGAAGTGTCAATTTTAGAGAAAACCAAAATGGCAAGATTGTGGGCTGTGGGACTGTTGGTGTCTCTCCTTCAATCAAAGAGGATTCTCTGGTCAAAGAACTCAAGTTCAACTTGCTCAGGGTAGCCCAGCTTTGTGACAAAGGTAGGAAGGTTACGTTTAACTTAGTAGGTTTCTCAGTTATTTATTGTAAGACTGATTTTACTATACTCTTTGCTCCTATAATCAATAATGTGTATATGATTGATTTATTCCCGGGCTCCACTAATGTTTGTCTTGTATCTAAGGAGGATAATTCATGGCTTTGGCATAGAAGGTTGGGTCATATAAATATGAACATTATGTCCAAAATGGCCTAAAAGCAACTAGTTATGGGTTTACTCGGTATCGTCTTCAAGAAGAATAAACTTTGCTCTGCTTGCCAACTGGGTAAGCAAATTAAGAAATCATTTAGGTCAATTAAGCATGTAGTAACTAATTGACCGTTGGAGCTCCTCCACCTAGATCTTTTCAACCCAGTTCAGCCTATGAGCATGGGTGGTAAGAGAATTTTATTGGTGGGTTATGGATGACTTCACGAGATTCACTTGGGTAGTCTTGCTAAGTAGCAAAGACAAAACATATGAATCTTTTGTCAAACTCAATAATTGGATAATAAATGAAATAGGAACTAAAATCATTAGAATTCAAAGTGATCATGGATGTGAATTTGAAAACTCTAATTTCAAACAATTCTGTTCAGCACATGGTATTGAGCACAACTTTTCTACTTCTTATACTCCTCAACAAAATTGGGTTGTAGAAAGGAAGAATAAAACCATAGTTGAGATGGCTTGATCCATATTGAGTGATAACAATCTACCAAAGTACTTTTGGGGAGAAGTTGTTAACATAACCTGTTATATCTTGAATCGGGTTTTAATTCACCCAATTCATGAAAAAACACACTATGAGCTTTGGAGTGGGTGCAAGCCTAAGATTGGTCATCTCAAATCATTTAGTTGTAGCTGTTTTATTTTTAACACTAAGGAGTAGCTAACTAAGTTTTATCCAAAGGCTGATGAAGGTATCTTTCTGAGATACTCAACTAACAGCAGGGCACATAGAATATATATCAAAAGAACCGACCTATTAGAGGAGTCTATGCATGTGGATTTTGATGAAACAAAGAATGCATATAGACATCCATTTGATGATTATAAAGGAGTAACCGAGTAATAAAATCAACTCATTATGCCACTCTCTGTGCTACCCAACCCATCACAAAAACAAGAAATTGAGGAAGTTAAAGAAGATGATGATCTTTCAATCAACTTAAATGATGAAGAAGATCAACCTCTGCCTCAACAACCAATTGTAGATCCTCCAACCGTTGATTTGAGTCTTCCGAGGGAGATTAGAACTCATCACAACCATCTACTTGGCAACATTGTTGATGAAGTTATAATCTAGTGATGACGTGAGGTTAGCTTAGTAGGATGATGAGTCATCAATCTTTCATCTCATTGATTGAACCTAAGAAGTTCAAAGATGCAAGAAGAGTTGACTACTGGATGATCACGATGTAAGAGGTACTAGATTAGTTCAAGGACAATGATATTTAGGATCTAGTTCCAAAACTAAAAGGAAAATCAATCATCGGTACCAGATGGGTATTCAAGGAAAAGCTTAATGAAGATGAAGTTGTTGTTAGGAACAAGGCCAGGCTTGTTGCTCAAGGCTACAATCAGCAAGAAGGCATCGATTATGGTAAAACTTACACTCTTGTAGCCTAGCTTGAAATAATTCGAAACCTATGTGCTTTTGCATCTCATATGAACTTTAAGTTATTTTAAATGAATGTTAAGAGCCCATTTCTGAATGGATTCATTCAAGAGGATGTTTATGTTCCCCAGCCTCCAAGCTTTGAAGATTTGAAGAATTCTAAGCATTTCTTCAAATTGAAGAAGGCTCTCTACAAATTGAAGCAAGCTCCAAGAGCATGGTATGAGAGGCTGACCAATTTCCTTATTAGTAAAGACTATGAAAGAGGGAAAGTGATAAGTGTATAATTACACTTATTATCATATAAATTTTACACATTAAACACTATAGTTTAAGTCATTTTTATACTTCATATAAAAGATTTCACGTGGTATGTAGTTGTTTTTTAGGCAAATGTAGATACTAGGTAAATCTTGGGAGTAAAATGATCTAAAGTGGAATTTTATGAAAAAAGAGTGAAAAAGGTGCAAAACTATGCGTGGAACTTAAAGATTTGGCTTAGGATCGAAGCTGTCAAAGATCGGTGAAGTTACAAGGAGAAATCTGAAAAAAATGCAATTCACTATCGTGACAATCATTCGCGGTCGCGACTTGTACTTCTTCATAATAGAATTCTGCCAATCAAAGATTCACGGCCACAACTTGTATATCATGGTCGCGACTTGGACGATTTTCTAGTTTTATCTTCTTAACTACCAATCGCCAGATAAGCATGATCAACCTCCATCAACTGCCATCAACTACCAACGAAAAGACACTTATCAAAAGTCAACCAATCATGAAAAGGCACCTATCCATTGTGGATTAGATTGAATCTTCTCAACCAATAACAATGAAGTGATGGAATCATTCACCAATGGATGCGACTCTTCGTTTGGATAGACGCAACCCTTCGAACTCTATAATAAGGGCTCCAAACTTCACAAATTTCATGCGGTGGATGTAGCAAGAAGACCAGGGTTACATATAGTCTGTGTATAGATAGAGAATTCTCAACGTTCATAAGTGTTAGCGAGAAAATGTTTAAGTGATTTGAGTCCTTGTTTCGATCACTAGATTTCTCTGTATTCTCGAGCGATTGTTGTATAAGTGTACTTGAAAATCACTTATCAATAAAATTTTTCATTCTTCAATATTCATTTTTTTCGATATTCGTAAAGAATAGCATCCTAGCGGAGGTTTTGTACAAGCCGAAACCAAATTCAAAGCAAACTCAGGAATTGCGGGAATTGATGACTCCCATTAAAGAGTGGATATGGTTTGATCAACTTTAGCTTTCACTTGCATACCTTACAACTTTGCTTTGCTTTCTACTTATACTTTCTATTTATAAGTTTATGATATGTCTATGTGTCATAATGCATATTTCGTGCTAAGTCTTTTATGTTAAACAAGTTATATGCGTTGGAGTTAATTTGAAGAGTAGTTTTGGGGTTAACAATATCATGTATAATCATTGGATCTGTGATATAACGCTATTTAGTGAGCCAACATTTTTGGAATGGTAACTTCCTAAATGTGGCTATGTGAGATCGACCCGTACTAAGCATAGTATTGACGTTGTCCAGGTTTATATGATTGCCTTAATTCGTTTACGCTAGATTTAGAAAAGTTATTTCATGTGTTGCTCTATAGCGAATAATTGAACATCTGGGTGTTTTGAACTGAGTCTATTAGATTAGTTTAGTGAATCGTAACATCTTTGTTGAACTTGCATGTTTTCTCTGCTATCCTTATTTCGTAGGGAAAATCTATATATTTAGATTCTCTAATCTTTCACATCTATATTTACTCATTCTTCATTCTAACCCTCCTAGCCAAAATATCAAATTTATTTTATTTTCTTATTTTATCTTCGTTGTTGATATTTAGAGCTAGTCCTTCCCTGTGGAATCGATATCTTTTAAAACTACATCGCAATTGTATACTTGCAGTTATCATCATTTTTCTGTTTGATAAGAGGTACTAACAACACCTATACTTTACGTGAACAAGTTTTTGGCACCATTAATATATAGCCAACTCTCTGGGAAAAAGTTATTAAACTTATCAGTATAAAAGTGGCGAACAATACCTTACAACTTTACTTTGTTTTCTACTTATACTTTCTATTTCAAAATTTATGATATGTCTATGTGTCATAATGAGTATTTCATATTTATATTAATGAAGTTATATGCTTTTGAGTTAACTTTAAGAGTAGTTTCGGGGTTAACAAGATTGTGTATAATCACTGGATCTGTGATTATGACGCTATTTAGTGAGCCAACATTTTTGGAGTGGTAACTTGCTAAATTTGACTATGTGAGAGTGACCCGTAATAAGCATAGTATTATTGTTATCTAGGTTTTTATAAGTGTCATAATTTGTTTACCCTAGATTTAGAAAAGTCATTTCATGTATTGCTCTATGGTGAATTATTGAATATTTGGGCGTCTAGAACCGTGTTTGTTAAAGTTATCTAGTGTACGAAATATTCTTGATGATTATCCATGTTTTTCTCTACTATACTTGTTCTTAGGGAATATCTATATAGTTTACATCTTCTCTAATCTGTTCATGTATCTGTCTATTCATCAGTCTACCATCCAAACCCTACAATTTATCTTATTTCTTTTGTTCTGTAACTCTAGTTAGTCCTTAGATACGAATCCCTTCCCTGTGGGATCGATATCTTTTAAAACTACATCGCAACTGTGTACTTGCAGTTATCATCATTTTTCTATTTGATAAGCGGTACTGACAACACCTGTTCATATTTAGAACTTTTATATAATCAATAGAAAAGTGGCGAACAAGTTTTTGGCACCGTTGCCGGGGATAAAGTCTTTTGGAATGAGTATAGGCAAAATCTTGCAAACACAAGGTAGTAGGAGCTGGGGGCACCATATGTGAGGTTGGAGGTCCCCTTATTCTAGGATGACTAGTCAGACCACCATTATTAAGGGTGGCCTTCGGGTTAGAAACCACATTATGAACCCTCTCGATGTGCTGGAGAATAAGCAATGCTAGTTTTTCGTTGTTGGTAAAGGCATTTAAGGCAGCTGCAATCTTAGTGCTCATCGACGATTAATGTGTTTGCTGAGAATTCTGTCTCGTGAGGGAGGGTGATCCTCTTCCTCAACTCCATCTTGTGGATCAACCATGCTATCAAGATTCAAAGTCGCTTGTTGAACCGAATCCGAATCAAAACCCGAGTCTTCACTTGAGTTAGTGTATGGAACCCCCTCCAGATTAGACACGATTGGAGAAATGCAGACCAGGTAGCGAGCTTGCCTTTTCTAAGCCCCTTTGATACACAAGTAAAAGATTAGACCATGCAATTAAGATTCATGATGCAATTTATGGAAAAATGTGTGAGATGTAAATGTTATGGTTGCATTCACAAAGGGTTAACGTATTATGGTACGAAATAAATAATATGTTTATAAATCCGTTTAAAATAAACAGGTTAGTCGTTAGGTAAAAATGAAACTAGGTGGAAATGAAAATCCAACACCTGGGGTTGGATTTGAGATCTGTACGATGTCTGTGTGACATCGTAATATGAGAGGTGTAAGTGAGGTTACCAAGTTACTGTATAGTAATAGGTCAATATTTTGAGATTTCGTGCTATAACTAGATCTTCTGGAATGAGTAAGTTAAAATTATTTCGAGTAAGCAATGCAACATGCCCTGATGAAATCGAATAAAATGAAAATAGCCACTGTATGTAGCTATTGAATGAATGATTTGGTTATTTTGCCCAATTAGGGCGGAGTTTCGGATGCCAATGTGGTCATCGTTATTTGAGGGTATGTGGTGATGCATGAATCATTGCCCCATGTGGGCGAATGGTTCGAGTATTAGGCGTATACCCTTAAGGATTGGTAAGGTAAGACTTAAAAAGAGTTCACCCTGTGTGGGTTTAGGTTTGGATGTCCGCAGGGACACAAAGAGATGTGGGAAAAATGATTTGGGTAGGTATTTACCCTATTTGGGCTATGTGGCATGTGTGGGCTATGAGTTGGACGTCGAGTGGACATCTTGAAGATAATGTATGGGATATATTATTGCCTCGTGTGGGTCATGAGTTAGATATCAAATAGATAACATCTCATTGGTAGTGGTGGAAATATTATTGCCCCTTATGGGCTAAGTGTCGGATGTCAAGTAGGCATCACACAAATTGGGGTGAATGATGCTTCATGATTCTAATTGGTTCATGTTGTCCTAGGGTGACACAATCTTGAGTGTCAACTAATCCTAAGCATGTGTGATGCCAATTTGGCATCATGACGATGAGAAGATGCTATGTCACATCATATGAGAGTGTGCGTTTAAGTGTCTGCATTAAGATTCATTGTTAGCATGACATTTGTACAATGATAAATTGAAAGCAGTATACACATAGCACATAGCATGCAACATCCAAACTTCCAACCATATAAATCCCGTGCGTAGGGTTTTCGGTTGGTTTCTATCCTAAGTTTGGTTCATATTAGTATCACAGGGGTACTAAGGAGTGCACTTGCAAGAAAAATATAATGCATGTTCGTTTATTGGGTAACACCCTAGGGAAAATGCCTATGGTTTATTTGCATGAGGTTTGTAAATGGGTTGCTAGAAGGTTCTTGTTGCAGTAAAATAAACTCCAAGCCTCTCCCCAAATGGGTTTTAACGAGGGAGGTACATGCGATATGGTAACAAGTGCAACACCTGCTCAAGTACTACCTTTTCTCAGGGAGGCAGATTACTACAAGAGAAAGCTTTGCAGTAATAGGGCACCTTAAACTTAAGGGCTAATCCCTCTATTGCAATACAAATTATGAATATGTCATAATTAAGAAAATACGTAATAATGTGATCAATAATTTTTTTGTACTTATCCAAAAATCTAAACCTTTGAGAAAAAGAGTTTAAGAAAAATCCCTAGTAGAGTAGCCACTATGAGCGGATGACACGGAGAACGATGGGTCGAGAGCGCGTGAATGAGAGGTGCGGTCCACCATGGTGTTTAAGTGAAAATAAAAAAGTACAGGGTCGGGTCCCAAAAAGTTTAAAAGAGAAATTAAAAACATTTTAGATTGGTCAAACCTGAATCCATCATCTCTCAGTGTAGAGTCACCACCTGGATTAGCTCTTTCCAAGAATTAAAATCCTGTGAGGCTTAACGTCCGGGGAACGGCCCACTAAGATACAGAGATTCGTGTTCGAGATAAGTTACTTATTTCTTATTGGATTACATTATATTACATCTATAGAAAACTGTATTTCTCAATCGTGCATATTCGCACTTATGTCATTTTCAAGTTATAATGTATGATTTAAAGTGCATTCGGAAAGCAATAAAACCATACATAAAGCATTAAATAAATGTGGAAAAGTAAAGATTAAAAATTACATAACCTCGGGGGATGAAACCGCCCACCTAGTCTATTGATTAAACTTCCACAAAAATATTTGCAATACCCAAAGGAAAATAAAACCTAGGCAACATCTAACCTGCATCCACAATGGTTAGGACATGATAACTAATACAACATGATTATTTACATGTATGTTCAATTTGATTTTGAGAAAGCCCGTGTAGCCTAATTAAAACATCGATGATTGAAAATTCTTATTTAGAAATAAAATGATTCATTTTATTTATAAATACGTTGGTCATTTTTTATTAATGAAAATGACCGCATGGTAAAAATGTGAGGTTTGTTATCCAGGAATAAATTTAATTCCCTTCATTGGGTAATCTAACATGAATATTCATAACTTAAAAGAAGTAGAAAATAAAAGGAGAAATATTACATTGTTATTTACAATGTAAAAGAAAGTAAAATACTCCTAGGTCAACATGTAAGATAATATAAGAAACACGAGATGAAGTAACTCTAGGAACTCAAAGGTTTACCCTTTCGGTATGAATCCACTTTGGCGTATCCGTTTGATCCCCAGGAGAGTTCCTCATTCATTTTTTTAGTTGTGTTTGTGTGGAAAATAAATGTTTATTTATCCAAAAGATAATCAGACTCGGGTTCTAAATTTATTTTAGACCTAAGAATATCTGAGGTTTTTAGTAGAAAAAGAAATGGAAGAAAGTTGATTTGAAAATCATAAGGTTTCGAAATCCAAAAGTGTTTTGGATCCGAATTATTCAAAGAATTTTTGAGGGAAAATATTTTTCATAACTTTTTGTTATGCTTTTCGAGAAAATCGAACTTTTCTGAAATTTTTCGGGGGTCCCCTCAATCTAAAAAAGACACCGTATATATAGGGTAAAAACACATGCTTGTTGAAATTTTCCAGAGAGTCTCGGTGGAAATTCAAACAAGTCTAGCAGGCTCGCTGGAACCCAGTGAGGCTCGCTGGAATTTCTAGTGAGCCTCACTGGGATTTCTAGCGAGTGGCTCGCTGGGATTTCTAGTGAGCCCTCTTAGCCTGCTAGAAACCAGCGAGTCGACTTACCGGGCTCGCTACTTCGGCATGCCCAGTCGTACTGGGCTTTTCCTGATTTTTTTTTATATTTTTATTTTTTATTTATTTTGTTGATTTGATTTTTAAAACTTTAAGTCCTTAACATAAGTTGGGGACAAGGAACATTCCCATTCAAAAATCTTTAGACAATAGAAAATTGTGTAATTCTAGAATAAAAATCTTGAAAAGCTGTCATCATCGAATGCGCAAGCTGGTACAAAATCCCATGCTCACACCAGGGTATGAATAAGTATGACCCTAATTATAGCAACTCCTACACAAGGTAACTAGTATCTTAGGTCCGAGGATACTTGTACTACTACTCCAATAAGACATGACACTAACACATGATATAATTATTTTTGAGTGTCTGTCTTATAATGATCTCCAATGTATTACGCGAATACATTCATGTGTTCACTCAAGGTACCACCTTCAGCTTGTGAGATCGGCTGCTTGGATCTAATCAAAGGAGTAAGCCTACACATGCTAGTCTATCTGTTTCATTGATTTCAAGTCTAAATGAAACTTTGAATTGGGATATTTAGATAAATCATAGTAACACGTGTGTGCAGTTATCACACCACATAGCTCCCACTATGTCCTCGTACTTTTACGCTATGAATTAGTATTGGACTTTTCTTTGTCAATGCGCATATATAATAACAAATACACACACACACACACACACACACACATCGATAAACAGCAAAGATGCCTTTATTATTGATAACAATAATCTAAAAACCGGTTGTACACTATAACTAATTTATATATATTTCCTTAATTGCCTCTAGGGCATACATAATGTTTAACAATCTCCCACTTGCATTAGAGAAAATCCCCCATGTGCTTCATTCCATACTCGTTAACATGCTAGTTATGCTTAACCTAAGTCAATGCCTTTGTTAGCCCATCTGCTAGATTTTGATCCATAGGGATGTATGATGAGCTTATATGCTTTCTAGCTACTATCTCCTAAATGAGATGTACATGTTTGTTTCTTTGACGAGGCCATGGTTCCTTTGCATGAGCAATAGCCCCATTGTCATTTCAATAAAGCGCTATTGGATTTACAATGCTGGGTACCACACCTAGATCAATAATAAATCCCTTAAGCTAGACAACTTGCTTAGCTGCTTCTGAAGCTGCTATATACTTATATTGAGTGGTTGAATCAGTAGTTGTATCCTGTCTGAAACTTTTCCAAACAACTGCCCCTCCATTTAACATAAAAACATAACCCGACAAGGACTTGTAATCATCCCTGTTAGACTGAAAACTCACGTCAATGTATCCCTTCACAAAGAGATCACCTTCTCCATATACCAAAACATAACCTTAGTCCTACATAAGTACTTAAGGATATTTTTAACGGCCACCCAATTCTTCTCACCCAGATTAAATTGAAATCTGCTCATGATGCTTAACGCATGTGAGACGTCATGCTGAGTGCATGTTAGACATGATGTATGCCCTAGAGGCAACTAGGGAGATATATCTTATTTAGTTATAATGTATAAACAATTTCAGATTATTAATAATAATAATTAATACATCTTTGTTATTTTATCAGTGGTTTTATTTATTTATGTATTTTGCTAGTATCATATATGTATAGTATTAAGTATATGTGCATTGATAAGAAAAAGTCCATGACTACTTCATAGCGTAAAAGTGCAAGGACATAGTGGGTTCTATGTGGTGTAAGAACTGCACATATGTGTTACTATGAATAGTCTAAATATCCCTAGTCATAGTTTCATTAAGATTAGACATCAATGAAGCAAACAGACTAACATGTGTAGGCTTACTCTTTGGATTAGATCCAATCAGCCGATCTCATGAGTTGAAGGTGGTAAATTGAGTTAACAAATGAATGTATTCGTGTAATACATTGGAGACCATTATAAGATAGACACTCAGAAATATCTCTATCAATGTGTTGGTGTCATTTCTTATTGCAGTAGCCATACAATTATCCTCAGACCTGAGATACTGGTAACCTTGTGTAGGAGTTGCTATACTTTGAGTCATACTTATTGATACCCTGGTGATCAAGATGATATGGGTGATTATGGGTATAGTGATGATCACATGTTGGTAAGCCGAGTAGTCAAGATGGGATCCATCGCTCTTGATATAGTGATATAATGTGAAATGTACCTTAGAGCCCCTTGTTGAAGAGATAAACTCATAAACCTCTGATTAGAGTATAAGATTGATAGAATGGGTTTCTAGTCAATCTTGATACATTATGGCGAGTGGTTTTCTTTGTGAACAAGTCTAATTCCAAGATAGTTACGGCTATTACATGAGCTCAATAAAATGGATGGTACTTAACCTGATGGAAGGAGTGTATTGTATTGGTTACTACTGTAGAACCAGATCAAGTCACAGGCACGTGATGTTTCAAGTATCGGGGGATCATATGCCTTGGCTAGAAAGCCCATTTGATCATTTAGAGTTATCAAGTTCTATATCGATCTGGAACACTGAGCCTAAAGGTTCCCGGATGGGAAGCTAAGTTTAGGTTAACCTCTAGTAGCACTATACTTCAGGATCCTATGAGGTCACACACTTTGGGTCCTTACATGATTAATTAAAGAACCTATAAACTGGCTCATACCGAGAATATTTATTTGTCGAATTCGTTAGAAGAACTATTAATTGGCTTGACCAAATTAATAATTAAAGGGAATAAAGAGAAATAAGGGAAAGCTGCATAGAGCGGAGCAAGGGAATTTTTCCCATTATATTTGGAGTGGGACCTGCACGGCTGCCTTATGATCTGAAAAGCTCACGAGCCACTAGCCCATAGAGAAAGCTCGCGCGCGCTAGTAGGCTGCAAGCTTGCAAGCCTACCTACGCGGTGTGTGCTTAAGCTTGCAAGCATGGGCTTGCGTGAAGGCCCGCAAGCCCATGCTTGCGACACAAGGCAAGACCGCTAGGGGTTGCCTTGTGGAGGCCGCGTGCGGGTTAACCCGCAGGTCTAAGTGTCCCGTGCTGCTGGACCGCTTTATTGGATGGGAATATTCCCTTCCCACATTGTGTTTGAGGGGTAGTGAAACAGTCCCCCTCTCCCTATAAATAGGCCTCCCCTCTCTCATTATTCCACACTTCTGCTCAACCTTTCTCTCTAAGTTTGACATTTCTTTCTTCATGAGTTGTGCAAGATCCTTAGCGAGTTTTTCCAAGAAATAAAGAATTCTTTAGAGGGCTCTTTCTATTTTGAAGTGAGCCTTCTCAGTTTATATTTTCGGGTTAGTCTTCGAGCTGTCTAGCAACTACTGTTTACTAACGGGTTTTACCTCAACGAGGTTTTGGTTGGTGAAGATCCGTGTGGATCAATCATAGAGGCTATCCTAGTTTGGAGGCTTGTGCTAACGGAGTTCGCCGAATCATTTTAAGGGAACCCCAGATCCAAATCAAAGAGAGAAGTGCGTATCAACTAGTAATGTTCTAAACTTAGATGTTAAGGTTTCTTTATAAGCTTTATAAACTTATTGGCATCTATGAAATGTTTCAACTTAGATTATATCAGTCATGGCATGCTTAGGAGATCCTTTATGTTAACTTTAACTTTTGAAATTTTACCTTGCAACATTGCGTGTTTAATTACTATCTTGATTAAAAACCAGTGGTATCAGAGTCTGCCTTATGCTATGCATGATTGATTATAATATGTTGAAATTGATATTTTCTATGAATTGATTAAAGTATGCTATGCATGACTTAGGTTTCAATTCCTATTATAGAAAATGATGTGATAATAGATTAAGATTTTGCTCTCACATGTAAGCTTTAATTGAGGGTCATCTTGTACTTCACTCAATTAAAGAATGAAATCTTTAAATCATAGTTGTCAGTGGTACAACGAATCAAAGAGCCCGTGATTATTTTGGCAAGGATTAGACTTGGCTGCTCATTCACTTTAAGGGGGCTTCTCCTACCTGGAAATCTCCAACGGTATTAGATTTAAGAGTAGCAATGGAATTTTATGACCTAGTCGATTTCTAGTATGGGAATTGGATTTCGCATATGGTTTTACAAATGTGGTTTAAGTTGTTAAATTAAAACTTATAGACATAGGTGCAAGAACTTAAACATGGACCTTCTTTGTTTTGCATGCTATATGGAGTCTTGACATAATGGAATGATTATGATGTATCAATCTTGAGCATGTTCCCTTAGAGTTAGTAATTCTTAATAGCTTGGAATTATTAATAACATAATCATATCCATTGTATAAGACCTAGACCAGGGCAAGATCAGTGACACCAATAAAATCCCTACAATAATATTAAGGTGCTATATAGTCTTCCCGTTATAAGTCATGATACAAACCTTATTAATGGATGTAAGCACATGTACAACATGCCTTCCCTTAACATTTGTTGGTCATGAGACTAGATGGATTTAATGCCTTAACTAATGGGTTAATTTTCCATATCATTGGAGCTTATGCTAGATTGGAGACACATTTGAGAAAGGATCATGAAACAATAGCATGCATAATGCTGATAACCATGAATTCTGAACTTTAGAAACAAGATGAGAGCATAGACCTTGATACCATGATTCTCTATCTTCATGAGCTCTTCTTAGAGAAGGCCAGGTATGAGATATTTGATACATGAAAACTCTTATTTGGACTGAAGATGCAGGTTGGCACTTCAGTACCACAACATGCTCTTAAACTATTAGGTTACATAGAGAAGTTGACTCGACTAGGTTTTGTGATGAATCATGAATTTATGTGTGGATCTAACTCTTGCTTCATTAACTGATATTTATTCACAATTTATGACTAATTATTATATGAGCAAGATCAATGCCACACTGCCCGAGTTGGTCAACATGAAGAAAATGGTAGAGCCTAAAATTCGAAAGGATCCAAAGGCTATACTTTTGGTTGAGAAAACCAAACCTTCCAAGGGTGGGTCTAGTTTTGTAAAGGGTTCGAGTGCTAAGAAGAAAATTGGTAAGAAAAAGAAAAGTAAGAAAGGAACTGCAAATGTCTTCTCCCGATGTGGCAAGGTCAGCCACTGGAAGAAAGATTGCAAGGTTCATATTTCTGAACAAGTGAAGAAGAAGCAAAGTGAGGCATCTACTTCAAGTATTTTCATGTTAGAGAGTTTCTCTACACTTCCCTATGAGTCTACTTGGGTATTGGATACTAGTTGTGGTAGTCATATCTGTACTTCTGTGCAGGGATTGCGGAACAGTAGGAGGCTTGCAGAGAGGGAAATGGACCTAAGAGTTAGAAATGGAGCATGGGTTGCTGCAACAGCTGTAGGACATATAGTCTTCATTTGCCTAGTGGCCTTTTAGTTTTGAACAATTGCTATTATATTCCTACTATCACTAAGAATATTATTTCTGTTGCGCATTTAGCAACAGAGGGATTCAAAATCTCATTTTCTAATAATAAATATCAAATTCGACTCGATAATGTTCTTTATACTTGTGGAATATCTATAGATGGCATTTATGTTCTAGATACAAAAACTAAAATTCTAAATATGAACATTGTTAAGAAATCGAGATTGGATAATGAGAAATCCTCATACTTATGGCATTATCTTCTAGGTTATATAAATGAGACTCGCTTAACTAAGTTTAACAAATGTGGTGACTTGGGCCCAATGGAATGGGAATCCTATGGTGCGTGCAAACCTTGTTTAAAGGGGAAGATGACTAAGAAACCTTTCAAAGGAAAGGGTTATTGTGCCACTAGTATCTTGGAAATAATACATTCCGATGTATGTAGTCCAATGAGTATTAAGACACATGAGGGTTTCGTCTACTTTATAACCTTTATCAATGATTATTCATGATAGGGTTATCTGTACCTTATGAGGCATAAGTCTGAGAGTTTTGACAAATTTAAAGAGTTCAAAACTGAAGTAGAGAAACTGCTTGGGAAAAGTATCAAGACCCTTCGATATGATTGAGGCTGTGAATACTTAAGCTAAGAGTTTCAGGATTATCTAAAGGATAATTGTATTTTATCCTAGTTGACACCTCCTTATACACCCCAACACAATGGAGTGATAGAAAGGAGGAATCGAACCCTACTCAATATGGTTTAGTTGATGATGAGCTAAGTAGAACTCAACAGATCTTTTTGGTGTAATGCACTTGAGAGCGTAGTTTATAATCTAAATAGAGTGCCCTCTAAATTAGTTGATCAAACACCATACAAATTTTTGTATGGTAAGAGACCAGCTCTTTCTCACATGAGAGTTTGGGGATGTCCTGCTTACGTAAAGAGGATGAGTTCAGATAAGCTGGGTGCTAAGTATTATAGGTGTCTATTTGTAGGTTACCCTAAGGAGACTATGGGTTATAACTTTTATGATTCGAAGGAACAAAAAGTCCTTGTTTCTAGAAATGCTCAATTCCTCGAGAAGGAGCATATACTTGCGAAAGCTAGTGAGAGCAATCTTGAGTTAGGCACTCAAGAAAATCAAATAGACAATTTATTCATTATTCATACACCTGTTACACAAGATAGTGTAAGTATGGAATAACCTATTATAGCACTAACATTGCGTAGGTCAGGCCAGGATCTAATCGCTCCCGAGTGATACGGGTTTCTCATCATTAATGATAAACATCTCTTCCATATGGAAGATGATTAGCCCAAGACTTACAAAGAGGCAATGGAAGGCTCAAAATCTTACAAATGGTTTGCAGCCATGAGGTTAGAGATGGACTCCATGTATGAAAATTAAGTCTGGAGCTTGATTGATTCTCTAAGTGGGATTTAGCACATAAGATGCAAGTGGATTTTTAAGAAGAAAATTAACATGGACGGTAACATAATTACCTATAAAGTAAGGCTAGTTCCAAAAGGGTACAGTAAAAAAGAAGGCATTGACTGTGATGAAGCCTTTTCACCAGTGGCCGTGCTAAAGTCTATCAGGATACTCCTTGCCATCACTACTCATTACGATTATGAGATTTGGCAGATGGATGTGAAAATAGCATTCCTTAATGGGAATCTGGATAGGGATGTGTATATGGCACAATTCGAGGGTTTTACATCCAAGGATGGCTTAAAGGTATGCAAGTTCCACAAGCCCATTTATGGACTTAAGCAAGCATCAAAGAGTTGTAATATTAGGTTTGACGAGACAATCCGAGAAATTTTTTTTGCGTCAAATGCTAATGAGCCCTGTGTATATAAGAAGGCTAGTGGGAGTGCGATTATTTTCCTTGTATTATATGTCAATGACATATTACTGATAGGAAACGATGTTCCTTTTCTTCACATAATTAAGTCATGGTTGTCAAAGAAGTTCTCCATGAAAGAACTTGGAGAAGCAGCTTTTATACTTGGTATAAAGATCTATCGAGATAGATCTAGAAGGCTATTAGGTCTTTCACAAAATATATACATAGACAAGGTTTTGGCTAGATTTAACCTTAAGCAGTCAAGAAAGGGTTATCTCCCAATGTCTTAAGAAATTAACCTTTCTAAATCTTATTATCTGAGAACACAAGAGGAGAGACTGCGCATGAATGGAATAACCTATGCCTCAACAATAGGATCCATCATGTATGCTATGGTATGAACTTGGCTTGAAGTCTCACATGTGTTGAGTGTCACGAACAGATTTCAATCTAACCTAGGTGAGAAGCACTGGATGGCCGTTAAAATTATCCTTAAGTACTAATGTAGGATTAAGGATATGTTTTTAGTATAGAGAAGGTGATCTCTCTCTTGAGGGATACACCGACACAAATTTTCAATCTGATAGGGATGATTATAAGTCCCAATCGGGGTATATGTTTTTTCTTAAACAGAGGGGAAGTTATTTGGAAAATTTTCAAACAAGATATGACTACCAATTCAACCACAGAATTTGAGTATATAGCTGCTTCAGAAGTAGCTAAGCATGTTGTTTGGTTAAAGGGATTTATTGGGTATCTCAGTGTGGTGTCCAACATTGTAAATCCAATAGCGGTTTATTGCAATAATAATAGGCAAAGGGACCATAGTCTCATTAGATAAATGGACATGTACTTAGAAAATACCATCTCATTCAGGAGATAGTAGCTAGAAAGGATATAAGCTTAGAATAAATCCCAACGGATCAGTATCTAGCGAATGGGCAAACTAAGCCATTGACTCAGGTTAAGCATGACTAGCATGTTAAGGAGTATGGCATGAAGCACATAGGCAATTAGCTCTAGTGCAAGTGGGAGATTATTAGACATGATGTATGCTCTAGAGGCAATTAGGGTTTTAATTAGTTATAATGTACAAACATGGATTATTATTAATAATAATTAAGGCATCATTGTTATTTATCAGTGCTTTTACTTATTTATGTATCTCGTTGGTATCATACATGTATAGTATTATGTATATGCACATTGATAAGACATATTCCATGACTACTTCATAACGTAAAAGTGCAAGGACATAATGGGAGTTATGTGGTGTGAGAACTGTACATACGTGTTACTATGAATAGTCTAAATCTCCCTAGCCATAGTTTGATGGACATCAATGAAGCGAACAGACTAGCATGTGTAGGCTTACTTCTTGGATTAGATCCAAGAAGCCGATCTCAAGAGCTGAAGGTGGTACTGTGATTTAACACATGTTCAGGTAATACATTGGAGACGTCTATAAGATAAACACTCAGAAATATCTATATCCATGTGTTGGTGTCATCTTTTATTGCAGAAGCAATACAATTATCCTCAGACCTGAGATACTAGTTACCTTGTGTAGGAGTTGCCATACTTTGGGTCATACTTATTCATACCTTGGTGATCAGGATGATACGAGTGATTACGCATTTAGTGTTGATCACATGTTGGTAAGCCGAGTAGTCAAGATGTGATCCATTGCTCCTGATATTGTGATATAATGGGAGATTAAGAGACTCACTCATAAACATCTTATAAGATTATAAGATTGATAGAACGTGTTTCTAGTCAATCTTGATACACTATGGCGAGTGGTGTTCTTCGTGAACAAGTGTAACTCTAGGATAGCTACGACTATTACATGAGCTAACACTTCATCCAAGCTCAATACACTAGATGGTACTTAACCTGATGGAAGGAGTGTATTATATTAGTTACTACTGCAGAACCGGATCAAGTCACAGGCACATGACATTCTAAGTATCGTGGGATTATGCGCCTTTGCTATAAAACCCATTTGATCATCTAGAGTTATTGGGTTCCATATCGGTCTGTACACTGAGCCTAAAGGTTCTTGGATGGGAAGCCAAGTTTATGTTAACATCTAGTGGCTCTATACTTCGAGATCTTATGAGGTCACACAATTTGAGTCTTTACCGGACTAAGTAAAGAACCTATAGACTGGGTCTATGATGAGAATATTTGTTTGTCGAATTCATTAGAAGAATTATCAATTGGTTGGACCAAATTAATTATTAAAGGGAATAAAGTGAAAATAGAGAAATCTGCATAGAGCGGAGTAAGGGAATTTTTTTTGTTACGATTGGGTCCTAAACTAACACGGGATGTTCTGTGTGAGGCTTGTGCGGCTGCCCGACGAGTTGAAAAGCTCACGGGCCGCTAGCACACAAGGAAAGCCCAAGCGCTTTAGCAGGCTGCAAGCCTACAAGCACTACCCATGGTAGCACTTGCGTAGAGCTCATGCAAGCCCGCAAGCATGATGCTTACGGCACAAGGCAAACTCGCTAGGGCTTGCCTTATGGAGGCTGCACACGGGTCAGCCCACAATTCCAAGTGACCCATGCAGCTGACCCGCTTTGTGGGATTGGAATATTCCCATCCCACATTGTGTTTGAGGGGGAGTCAAATACGCCCCCTCTCACTATAAATAGGCTTCCCCTCTCTCATTATTCCACACTTTAGCTCAGCCTTTGTCTTTGAGTTTAACATCTCTTTCTTCATGAGTTGTGCAAGATCCTCCACGAGTTTCTCTAAGTAATGAAGAATTCTTTAGAAGGCTCTTTCTATTTTAAAGTGAGCCTTCACAATTTATATTTTCGGGTTGGTCTTCGAGCAGTTTAGCAGCAGCTATCTACTAACGGGTTCTACCTCAACGAGGTTTTGGTTTGTGATGATCCGTGTGGATCAATCATAGAGGCTGTCCTAGTTTGGAGGCTTGTGCTAATAAAGTGCTGCAATATTAGTCAAAGGGAACACTGCAACTAAGAGAGAGAAAGCATGCATCAACTGGTAATGCTTTAACCTTGGAATCCACCTAAAAGCATCCATGGAATGTTTTGACTTATTTTATATCAATCATGGCATGCTTAGGAGATCTTTAGGTTAATTTTAAGTTTTTGAAAATTTTCCTTGCGATGATGCATGTTCAATTACTATCTTGATTAACCAGCATAACCATTTGGGAATTATACTTGTTCACGAAGAACACCACTCGCCATAATGTATCAAGATTAACTACAAACTCGTTCTATCAATCTTATACTTTGATAAGAGGTTTATGAGTGTGTCTCTTCAACAAGAGGCCTTAAGGTACAACTCCCAATATAATATTATTTTAAGAGAGATGGATTACATTTTGACTACTCGGCTTACCAATGAGTGATCATCACTATACTTGTAATCACCCGTATCATCCTGATTGCCAGGGTATGAATAATTATGACCTATAATATAGCAACTCCTACATAAGGTAACCAATATCTTAGGTTTAAGGATACTTGTACTGCTACTACAAAAAGATATGATACCAACATATGAATATAGTTATTTCTGAGTGTCCATCTTATAGTGGTCTCCAATGTATTACCCGAATACATTTATGTGTTAACTCAAGGTACCACCTTCAGCTTGTGAGATCAGCTACTTGGATCTAATCTAAGGAGTAAGCCTACACATGCTATTCTATCTACTTCATTGATGTCCAGTCTCAATGAAACTATGACTAGGGATATTTAGACTATTCATAGTAACACGTGTGTGCATTTCTCACACAACATAGCTCCCACTATGTCCTCACACTTTCACGCTATGAAGTAGTCATTGACTTTGTCTTATCAATGATCATATACATAATTGCACATATATATATGATATCAGCAAGATACATAATTTAAATAAACATTGATAAACAATAAAGATGCTTTTATTATTGATAAAAACAATCTGAAAATTATTTCTACGTTATAACTAATAAAGATATATCGCCCTAATTACCTCTAGGACATACATCATATCTAACATGTTTGGCTCATTAGGCTGCTTAGGAGGCTCCACTAATGTTTGTCTTGTTATCAAGGAGGAAAGTTAATGGCTTTGTCACAAAAGGTTGGGTCAGCTTCAAAAAATGTAGGCTTTGCACAACATGTCAACTTGGTAAGTAATTTAGAAAGTCATTTACATCAATTAACAACGTAGTAACTAAGAGATCATTGGAGCTCCTACACCTGGATGTTTTTAGCCCTCTTCAACCTATGAGTATGGTTGGAAAAAGTTTTCCTTAGTTATAGTTGCTGACTACACGAGATTCACTTTAGTAATCTTGCTCAGTAGCAAAGATGAAACATTTGAGTCTTTTGCCAAGCTTAGTAATCGGCTAATGAATGAACTAAGAATTAAAATCTATAGAATTCGGAGAGATAATGGATGTGAATTTGAGAACTTCCATTTTGGAGAATTTTGTTCATCGTATGGTATTGACAACAACTTTTCCACTCCTTATATGCCTCAATAAAATGGGGTTGTAGAAAGGAAGAGTGGAGCCACAGTTAAGATAGCTCGATCCATGCTGAGTGATAACAATCTCCCAAAGTACTTTTGAGAAGAAGTTTTTAACAAAACCTGTGATATCCTTAATCAGGTTTTAATTTTCCCAATTATGGAGTAGTCATCCTATGAATTTTGGCGAGGGCACAAGCCTAAAATTGGTCATCTTAGATAATTTGGTTGTAGGTGTTTTATTTTGAATACCAAGGAGCAACAAGGTAAGTTTTATCCAAAGGTTGATGAAGGCATCTTTTTGGGTTACTCAACTAATGGTACAACATATAAAATATATGTCAAGAGAACTAGTCTTTAGGAGGAGTCTTTGCATGTGGATTTCGATAAAACTAATAATGCAAGCAGACGTGTCTCTAATGCAGATGAAGGAGTAAACCAATCAGAAAATCAACTCAGCATGCCACTCTCTGTACTACCCAACCTAGGACAAGAGCCAAACATCGAGGAAGTTAAAGCTAATGAGGATCTTTTAATCAACTTTAATGAAGAAGATCAAGCTCAGCCTCAACATCTAGTGTGGTGATTCCTGTTGATTGTCTAAATCTTCCAAGAGAGATTAGAACTCAGTGAAATTACCCAATTGATAGCATTGTTGATGATTTTCATAGTCTTGTAATGATGTGAGGTCACCTTAGTAGAATGATGAGCCATTCCACTTTCATCTCATTGATTGAACCTAAGAAGTTCAAAGATGCAAAAGGTGATGATTACTAGATGATCATGATGTAAGAAGAACTAGAACAATTCAAATATAATGATGTTTGGGATCTAGTACTGGAGCCTAGAGGAAAATCAATCATTGGAACCGAATGGGTATTCAAGAACAAGCTTGATGAAGATAAGATTGTTGTGAGAAACAAGGCCAGGCTTGTTGTGCAAGGCTACAATCAACAAGAAGGGATCAATTATGACAAAACCTAAGGACCAGTAGCGCAGCTTGAAGTTATAAGGATTCTATTTGCTTTTAGCATCCCATATGAATTTTCAAACTATTTTAAATAGGTGTGAAAATAGCTTTCTCGAATGGTTTCATTCAAGAGGAAGTTTATAACTTTCAATCTCTTGGATATGAAGATGTAAAGAATCCAGAGCATATATATGATCGCAAGATTTTGAATATACTCATTCTGATAGGCTTATATTCGGTAACAGTGCCAAAAACCTTATTCCCCACTTTTTTACCGCTAAGATAAAAGTTAAAAATATGAACAGGTGTTGTCAATACCGCTTATGAAATAGAAAAATGGTGACCACTGCAAGTATACAGTTTCGATGTAGTTTTAAAAGATATCGATCCCGCAGGGAAGGAATTCGGTTCTAAAAACCAACTAGAGTTACAGAACAAACGAAATAAGATAATTTAATTGGAGGTTTGGATGATAGACGGATGAATAGATAAATGAATGAATAGATTCGAGAAAATGTAAAATATAGAGATATTTCCTAAAAACAAGTTTAGCAGAGAAAAACATGCAAAATCATCAAGAATATTTCGTACACTAGATAACTAAAACAAATACGGTTCTAGATGCACTAATAGTCAATAATTTACCACAGAGCAACACATGAGTTGAATTTTCTAAATCTAGGGTAAATGAATTATGACACTTATAAGAACCTGGATAACTATAATAAAATGCTTAGTACGGGTTGCTCTCACATAGCCATATTTATCAAATTACCATTCCAAAAATGTTGGCTCTCTAAAAAGTGTTATAATCACTGATCTAGTGATTATACACAATCTTGTTAACCCCAAAATCACTCTTAAAGTTAACTCGAAAGCATATACTCATTATGACACATAGACATACCATAAATTTCAAAATAGAAAGTATACGCAGAAAACAAAGTAAAGATGTAAGGTATGTAAGTGAAAGCTAAAGTTGATCAAATCGTATCCACTCTTTAATAGGAGTCGTCAATTCCCACAATTCTTGTGTCTACTTTGAATTCGGTCTCGACTCGTACAGAACCTTCGCTAGGATGCTATTCTTTGTGAATATCAAATAAAAGAATGTTGAAGAATGAAAGCTTTTATTGATAAGTGCTTTGCAATTTCACTCATACAACAAACACTCAAATTTGTGTAGAAATACAATGATCAAAATAGGAATCTAATCACTTATACATTTTTCTTACTAAGACTTTGAACATAGAGAAATCTAGATATTTTAACTCTCCATCTATACACGCATACTATCTATTGTCCACTTTATGTCTTGCCACACCATGCCACGAATTTGGTTGAATTTGAACCCTATTTATAGAGTACGAAAGGTTGCATCTATCCAAATGAAGAGTCGTGTCCATTGGAAAAGGTTTGCATCACTTCAATATGATTGGATGTAAAGATTCATCCTCATCCACAATGGAAAGGCAACTTTACATGATTGGTTGAATTCCAAAAGGTGTGTTTTTAGTTAGCAGTTGATGGCGGTTGATCGTTATTATCTGGCGATTGGTAGTTGAAAAGAGATAACCAATAACCGTCACAAGTCGTGACCGCGAATCACATGTCGCAATCGTGAATAATGATCTGTAACTTTCTGCTTATGAATAGTAACAAGTCGTGACCGTGAATGGGTGTTACGATCATGAACCATTCTTTTCTTCAAAATTCTTCTTGCAAGTTTGCCAATCTTTGACAACTCCGATCCTAAGCCAAATCCTTGTATTCCATGCATCTTTTTGCACCTTTTTCAGTCTTTTTCCATAGAATTCCACTTTTGATCATTTTACTCCCAAGATGCACCTAGTTTCTGCATTTGCATAAAAAATAACTATATACCACGTGAAATCTTTTATATGAAGTATAAATTGAAACAAAACCAAATCGTTTTATAATTGAAAATTTCATGATAATAAGTGTAA
>CATIWQ010232521.1:0-12962 GCA_949673415.1 Euphorbia schlechtendalii
GGTTGTGGAATGGGCTGGTTAGAGGTGGCAGGTTGTGCGGTTGCAGCGGTGGTGGTGACGGGTATAAGAGGTTGTGCAGGAGTAAGTTGGTGACTAGTTGGGTTAGCGGGTGTGGTAGGTGGTGAGTTGTTTGGTTCGAGAGGAAGAAGCGATTTAGGGAATTGAATTTTTAAGGGTGGAATAACCAAAGACATGGTTTCCAATTGTTTCTCATCATGTACCTTTGAAAATGGAAACACCTGTTCATCAAACAAAACATGACATGAGATGAAGAATTTGGAAGACACGGGATCAAAACATTTGTACCCTTTATGTAATTTACCGTAACCTAGAAAGATGCAAGAACGAGATTTAAGGTCAAATTTGTTTTTGGTATACGATTTTAGCCATGGATAACAAAGACACCCAAAGACACGAAGAAAATAAGGATAAAAAGATTTACCAAATAAGGTTTGAAAAGGAGTGAGTGATTTATGCTGATGAATGGGAGTGCGGTTAATGATATAATTAGCAGTATCAAAGGCATAGGTCCAGTACTCATGTGGAACATGAGCTCGGTGCATGAGAGCAAGGCCATGTTCGACAATATGTCTATGTTTGCGTTCAACAGAACCATTTTGTTCGGGTGTGTAAGGGCATGATATGCGCTGCGAAATACCATTTTGTAAGAAATAATCTTGAAGGGCAATAAATTCACCACCACCATCTGATTGAAAGGTGGTGATAGAAGTGGAAAAATGTTTTTCAACAGTGGTTTTAAATTGAATAAAAATGTCCTGAACATCAGATTTTCTTTTTAAAAAGTAAACCCAAGAATATTTGCTAAAGTGATCCAGAAAGACAACATAATAGCGAAAACCATCAACGAAAATAGTCAGGAATGACCCCCAGACATCAGCACAAATTAACTCTAACGGACATGAACAAACGGTAGTAGAAGAAGTAAAAGGCAACTTATGACTTTTCGAAACACAACAAGATGAACACAAAGAATATCTTTTATCAGAATAGCTAATTTTATTAGAATTTAAAAATTGTTTAACAAGACTAAATGAGGCATGTCCCAAACGATCATGCCATGTAGATAATGAAGCTAAATTGGCTGAAACTTTATTTGAAGCAGACACACAAAGAGAATAAAGTCCATTGTTACTCCGACCCTTGAACTTGATCTGCCCCGTTTCCAAATCCTTAATGACAAAAGAGTCAGAGAAAAATTCAATAGAAACAGGGTTAGAATTAGTTAATGCATAAACAGATAATAAATTATGCGACGAATTAGGAACACAGAGAATATCATGAAAGGAATAATGATAGTTACCGAGGTTAAAGCTCGAAGAACCAATATGAGAAATAGAAAGTTTAGAACCATTACCAATTGCGACTTCTTCAGGATCGGTGTACTCGGAGTGAAGATTGAGATTTCCCAAATCCGAGGTTAGGTGATGAGATGCGTCGGAATCCATGATCCAAGGGTGAAGGTTGGTGGCTGTGGTAGCAACGTTGGATGAAGGAGTGCGAGTAAGCTTAGGGGAAGAGCAATTGCGGGCAATATGACCTAGACCATGACAGTTGTGACACACGGCATGTTGAGGATAGGTTTCATGGTTGTTTGGCGGTAGAATTGGCTACTGGAATTGGGGAGGTTGGTGGCTTGTTTGAGAAAAATAAGGAGCTGTAGTAGGTTGCTAAAATTGACCAAGGGGCTGTCCCCGACCTCGGCTTGATGCACGGCCTCCTTGGCCACCCCGATTACCGTGACCTCCTCCTCGAAAACCATGGCCAGTAGTAGATCTAGATACATTCATTGCGGTTGGAGGAATTGATTGAGCAACAGAGGTGCGAGTTAATTGTCTTTCGACGATAAGAAGCAAGCCGAATATGTCATCGAACTTAATCGATTCAAGTTTGGCCTCCATAACATATTTGAAAGTTTCATATTGTTCCCCGAGACCCATGAGAATAGATAGCATCAACAAGATCGTCTTCACTCATTGAGTAACCCAACGAACACAGTTTATCATAGAAACCCTTAGCTTTAAGCATATACGTAGTAATATCATCCGTACCTCTTTGTATGTTAAGAAGTTGACAATGAAGGTTGCGGATTTGCGATCGTGAGCCGCAAGAATAGGCTCTAGAAAGTCTGGTCCAAGCTTCAGACGCCGTCTCAGAAGAGACAATCTGTGGAAGTAAACACTCAGAAACTGTCGTGAGGATCCAACTAAGTACTTGTTGGTCCTTTTGCTCCCAAACATCAAAAACCGGATTAATAGAACCATCGGACAAAGATTTGGTAGGAACCGATATAGTGGGATCAAGATGATGCGCGAGTCGACAGCCCTTCAATAAACTCAGAAATTGCGCTTTCCAAATCAGAAAATTACCCGAAGTTAATTTGTTGTTGATCATACCCGTGAGATTGGGAGTGATCGTTGAAGCTGCTCCAAATGGTGAGTCCGCCAGCCCGGAGTTGTTGACGGCAGCAGTGGTGGCCATCGATGTTGAACAGGTTGAGGTGGAGTTATTGCTTGATAATCCCAGAATATTATTAAGATTAAGCATGGCCCCAGAATGATTGTAGAGAGGAAGAGATGCAGTAAACGATGTGAGAAGGACAGACTGAGTTGCCGGATTGGACACTGGCGACGAAACAGCAAAGGACGCGGACAAGGTTGAGTCGGCCATGAAAAAAAAAATTTAATTGGGATTACGCCTTGATACCATGTAAACACTTGTGGAACTCTTATTGATTGTAAACCAGGTACATATATATATATATACAGAAGAGAGTTTGTCTATACTAAAGTTGTTGTATAGAAAAGAGTCAAGACAAACAAGTAATATACATAATAAAGGAATTCTTCCCTCACTAGGAAATACACATGCAGATATACTCTAATAGTATTCACACCAAAATATTTTTGTGATATTTGGTATCAAATGGCACAAAAGGTTTGACCATCTTCGGGTTTCTTATTTTTTAAAATTTTTCTGTAATTTTCTATATTTCATTAAATAACCAATAATTAAATTCAGTAGGGGCTGTGACAGGGACCAGATCTGTCCACATTAATTCAATAAGATATTATTTATTTTGAACACATTGTTACTTTAAATTGAAAGCATAGACAAAGACCAGTTATGTTCATTGCCTGAAAAACAATCTATTATTTTCTGTCATTGTCTAAAAGAGTAAATTTATTTGGATCGATATGGGAGATGAATATTTTATGAGATTTGAGATTTGAATTTTTATTCGTATGCTTTTGTGAAATCAATCCAATCTTGTCAAGAAATTCAATCGAATTTTATTTGTTTAAAATTCATTACGAGACTACTCACCATAATCACGTGCATAACCGGGTAGAATATGTTGTAATCGGGCAAAAATTTTGGTGAATTGACAACAAAAAATACTATTTATGTTGATGAATCGACAACAAAAATAAAACTTAAAAATTTTACATATTAATCTAGTTAACTAACATGTTAATATTATCATCAATTATTATGATATCGTTTGCACATTTATTTATCAATTTTGTACGTTCAAACTCATTAATACAAAATCTGTCACGTGTATGTGGAATTGGTTAAAAAAATAATTAGATTCTTATATATGGAAAAAAATCTGAATGATAAATAGACAGTTAGCAACTATAGGAGACTTACCAAACAAATTTATTAATTAGTCATGAATTATTTTGAAATTGACAGTGTAAAATTGTAATTAAAACTAATTAATCCGACACATTATATATTTTCAAAATTTTTTGACAGTATTTTTTTTTTTTTTTGTAGAATTTGGATTTTTAAGGGGAATCCAAGACCTCCAACAATTGAGTAATTGGTAAAAATGATTATTATAATTTCAATGTAAATTTCAATTAATTTTAACTATCCATTTAATTTTAATGATTGAGATTTAGTTTCATTGTGGATTCCACAAAACTTTTGGAAGTAATATATTTTTAAATTTCAGTTAATCTCAACCATTCATCCAGTTTTAATGGTTGAGATTGACTAAAATTTAAAAATGTACTACTTCCTAAATTTAAAGAATATTTATCTAAAGTTTTTAGATAAATAAATACGGAAAAAAATTATTTAATATTATTGATCAAATATTAAAATAATGTTATCCCAATCATTAAATTTCATTTCAAAATGTAAGGTATGCGTTGAAAATGATATTTTTTTCTTTTTCCAATGATTAAGAAAAATGAAAATAACATTATTCTAATGTTTAATTTTAAACATTAGAGAATCTTTTTTCAATAATTACAATGTGAAAATATAGTGGTGTTTTGAAACTCAATACAACGGTTTGGTATCAAGAATGGTTGATTGCTGCTTTCTACGGCCTTTGGGTTCTCCTTAGCAACCTTCAAGCTGAGATTCCTGCACAAACGAGTCTTCGACTGGAAGACTCCAATGCTAAAGTTAGAAGAGGGAATGAAGTGGCTGCGAAGTAATAAATGTGAATTTAATGTATATGAGAAAGTATTGATATCTATAGTAATGATGATCTAGTGGATCCCATTATTATGACTATAACTTGTGATAGGTTGTTGAAGATTTTGTTTAGCCATCATGATATTAATTGCGCAATGTTTGACTAATTTACCATTAATTCGATTGGGATGTGGAGAGTATCCCCGTGAACTTCCGCGGCGTGGGTCATGCTGAACGAGATTTCGGGTCACATTATGTCTGTTATCACGGATTTTTCTATTTTTTTTATCATCAATCAGCAATTTTAAGTGTAAGGTATTTATTGTTTTTATAATGAAGCTTATACTTTTATTGTTTCAAATATAATAAAATATAAAAAAATAGTCCGCAACAACATTTTATCCATATATATCATGGGCACACCAGTCAATTAAACTAACTGCCCCAAATCGTAGGTACGGTATTTGTTAAGAAATTTAGGCGTGCAATTTATTTAATTGAACTGAAATATGGAAAAACGATGATATTTATTATTTATATGTTTTAATCTATATAATTGAAATTATCATTGTTCATATTTTTATCATTGAAACCATAAAAAAACATTACTTTATCGTAACTCATCTAATATCTGTTAAGCATTTAACATACATGCTCTCAGATTTTTTGTATTTATTTTACTTAAAATTATTGTAGTTTTGGGAAATTCTGTAACAATTATTATATTGTAATAAACGATCATTTTACATTTACATTTAAATTTTATATTTGGTAGAGATTTTTTTTACATTTGAAGTCAGAAAAATATATTCTTTGAAAAAGGCATTCTCTGTTTGGCTTGGAAAATAAATTTTGAAAACATATAAAAAAAAAATTATATCAAAGTTGACCGTATATCAAAAAATCTTGCACGGTAGGCGATTCATATAAGATATTTGTTTATATTTTTATTATATATGTCATGTAAATATTGTTTCTTCAAAAAAATGTCATATAAATATGGTAAAATATTTAATTCTAATATAATATTGTAATTATTTTTATTTTGGTAAACAATTACAAAGGTTTCTTACATTTATTGATAAATAAATGTGTCCCTCATTGTAAAAGATATTACAAAATTTATACCATTAATCCGTAAATTTAATAAAAAAATTCACACTATCGACTATAATTCTCCTATGATAAAAAAATTAGCATTAGATAACAGATTATTGTGATAAGAAAGCATGTAAATATATATCGTAATGAAACACAGACAACTTTAAAATTTTAATACAATCATTTTTTTTTGAAAAGAAAACACTTATAATTCTTCAATACTTTTTTATATCAATATCCATTAAAGGTTTCAAGACCCATTAAAGATTCAAAAATCCAAATAATTACTTCTTGGGTTAGAAACAAAAGTATACCCCGGCGCGAACACGCGTCGATACCCAATCAGCATAACAGTAAGCCGAGGTAAAGTATCACAAACTAATGGCTTTCGGCGCTACCCACCGCGTTTAAGCTGAGACATCATCCTTAGAACCCATGCTGATACCGGCGCACTCATTATCTCTCCTCTGTCGCATTAAATGCGATACTGACTGACAGAGACGAATTATTTAATGCTCCGACGGTTGATAAGACCGCCGAGCGGCTTGTCACATGTGCATCTCTTGCAGACGGACCCCACATTTAATCATTACATGCAAGTCCTATAAATAATAAGACAATCTCCTATTGTAGAGGTAACTATTATTCAAAAGAGCACACTCAAACCCCTCTCCTCAGACATCTAACTTGATCATCGGAGAGTCTTCGTCGAAAGTACTTCTGACTAGAGACTTGTTTTGCAGGACCCGAGAACATTCGAGAACATTCGAGGACCAGAGGATCTTTCTTAGAAGACATCACCTTTGGAAGAAAAATTTCTCCATAATTTTTAAAATCAACATATATAACTCAAAACGTAAATTAAATACAACCTAATTCATTTGACCTGCTATCACGTCTACAGTCAAATTTATTTTATTCTTCGTCAAAACAATCTCTTCTAACTACAAAAAAAAAAAAAAAAAAAAAAAATTTATTTATATCTAATAATATACAAATTAATTACCCAAAAAAACAACTAAGCAATGTCTTATCATTTCCCAAGCTTGCCTTCATCTATGGCAGCTAAAGCTCCAATCTTTCTGCAATTTTTATTCATATTCCACCATTTCAACCTTTCTTCGTCTTCGACAGACACCATAACAATCGATCAAACAATCAAAGATGGAAACTTTTTAATCTCCCAACAGAATCTTTTCACCTTAGGTTTCTTCAGTCCAGGCAAATCCACCTCCAGATACCTTGGAATTTGGTTCCACAATATCCCAAAGCAAACCATTGTTTGGGTTGCGAATAGAAATAACCCCATCAATGACTCCTCAGGAACCCTCTCAATTGATCAAAAAACTGGAAATTTGCTTCTCTCTGCAACAAAATCGGACCGAAAAGTTACAGTGTGGTCTACAAATGTTACTGCTGAAAATTGGGATTATTCTGATGCATTTTCAGCTCAGTTACTTGATTCAGGTAATTTGGTTTTAATCCAAAACAGAAGCGGAATAATCACATGGCAAAGCTTTGATTATCCCGGAAATATTCTGCTTCAAGGAATGAAGATTGGGGTTAACAAAATTACAGGTTTTAGTCAGTCTATGAGTTCATGGATTTCACCTAATAACCCAGGAACTGGGGATTTTTCTTACAGGATAAATCCAAACGGGTCACCGCAGCTTTTCCTCCACAACGGGAAAAACCGGGTTTATTGGAGATCCGGTTCTTGGCCATGGAGATCATACGCCGAAGTTTACAATTACAGTTTCGTTAACAATGAAAAAGAAACATACTTCTCTTTCTTCATTGACTATAAATCAGTGGTTCTGATTGTGTTAATCGACGAATCAGGAATCCTGAGGCGGCTAACTTGGCATGAAAGCGAAGGCCAATGGAAGGAGTTTTGGTCAGCACCGAAACACAGGTGTGATACTTACGGGCAGTGCGGCTCAAACAGTTTGTGTGACCCTTACAATTTTACGAGCTTCGAGTGCGGTTGTTTGCCTGGGTTCAAACCAAAATTGCCAAGCGACTGGAAGTTACGCGACGGCTCAGGTGGCTGTGTCAGGAAAAGGATGAAGAACTCAACTTTTTGTGGGGACGGTGAAGGGTTTGTGAGGATGGAAAGTGTGAAAATTCCGGAAAGTTCGGGTGCGGTTTGGGTGAGTTTGAGTATGAGTCGGGAAGATTGCGAAAACGTATGTAGGACTAACTGTTCTTGCACTGCTTTTTCAAGTGTACCGATTTCGGGGGCTGGTTTGGGATGTTTGGTGTGGTTTGATGAACTGATGGATACAATAGACCATTCTGATTATGGCTATGATTTGTATGTTCGTGTCGATTCTACTGAATTAGGTATGGCTACTGATTCATTGATTGGTAATTTGGTCTGTGTTAAGTTCATTGTTTGATTTGTTGAGTGAATGGTTTTGTTGTCGTTTTGATCCAGCTGAGGATGCAAAGAGATCGTACCGGTCCGATAGGATGAAAAGGTTGTTGTATATTCTGATAGCATCTGTTGCTTCAGCTTGGCTTGTCATCTTCATTCTTGCCTATTTCTGGTTTAGAAGTAGGAGAAGAGGTAAAAAAACCTGATTTTTAATTTTTTCTTCTTCTTCTACAAAATTCTAATATAATGCGAATCAGTTTAAACTAGGACCGTTGGATGATTGACATGTCAGCACAAACTGCTAGAGTGGCAGCCATCCATTGGTCCTGAATGAATCACAGTCAAAGTACTCTTTTTAACAAAAATGCTGCTTGCCTTCATTAAATTCATTTTATTAGTTCAAATTTATATTTAAGATAAAAAAAACAGGGCAGAAGAAGAAGAGGAAAAGAAGAATTCAACCAATAAGTGGTGATTTTAAAGACGGGTCAAACCCAAATGAGATTGATCAAACTAAAACTAATCAAGAATTGGCATTTTTAAGCCTTCATTCTATATTAGCTGCCACTAACAACTTGTCTCCAGCCAACAAAATCGGACAAGGTGGCTTTGGCTCTGTTTACAAGGTAATAATACGCTTATGTATTCTTAGTTCCATGGCTAAAATATTCCTGGTGATAAGGATATTTCAAATATGTGTGATTTTGACAGGGTAAGCTGACTAATGGGGAGGAAATTGCAGTGAAAAGGCTATGCAAAAGTTCAGGACAAGGAAGACAAGAATTCAAAAATGAAGTAATGTTAATTGCAAAGCTTCAACACAGGAATCTTGTTAAACTTGTTGGATGTTGCAATGAAGGTGAAGAACGTATTCTAATTTACGAGTATTTGCCCAATGGAAGCCTGGACACTTTTCTTTTCGGTGAGTATCTTTCAGTTTTATGTGTCATTTGCTTGGCTAAATGATATGTATGAGAAATTAAGGGTTAATGTTCTTAATCGATCAATAAAAACCGATCGAAGGCCTTACAGTGTTTTGTTCTATATAATGTTAAACATTGTGAAGTAGACGAGACAAGGAAATCGATATTGGATTGGAGTATAAGGTTCAAGATCACTATTGGTATTGCTCGAGGAATTCTGTATCTCCATCAAGACTCAAGATTGAGAATCATACATAGAGATTTAAAAAGTAGCAATATTCTTTTAGACGAAGAAATGAATCCGAAAATTTCAGATTTCGGGTTGGCTAGAATATTCAAAGGCGATCAAACTAACTACAAAACAAACCGAGTTGTTGGAACATAGTAAGTTACTTATTTTCTCCCACACAATTATAAAACAATCAAATGATTATCTATTGACTTTTTTACTACTTTTTTTGCAGCGGTTACATGTCACCAGAGTATGCAGTTTTCGGGAAGTTTTCAATAAAATCGGATGTTTTTAGCTTTGGAGTTATTGTGTTGGAGATCATAAGTGGAAAGAAAAGCCATAGCTTTATTGAAGAGGATCCTTCTTTGAGCTTGATTGGACATGTAAGTTATGCATTACTGTAAATGCGAGATTAACCGACCCCATCTAGTGCGAGATTAACACCGAAAACACATGCAGGTGTGGGAGCTATGGAAGGAAGAAAGAGCGGTAGAGATAATCGATTCATCATTAAAAGATTCATGCAACACTGAAGAAACATTGAGATGCATTCAAGTGGGACTATTGTGTGTACAAGAAGATGCTTTTGACAGACCAAATATGGCTGATGTAACTCTTATGTTAAGTAGCGAAACGACTCTTCCTTGTCCTAAACAACCGGCCTTTATTTTGAGAAGATCTTCGAGTACTTCTAACTCGTCATCTATAACAGATCGAAGAACATGTTCTATTAATGATTTGACATTGACTGATGTTTACTCTCGTTAACTTCATACACTTTAAATTTTGATAGGATTATTCTTTGCTTCGCTCTTTTTTCGAGTACTTTGTGTGCATGTTTTTTTAATAGAATTGAAAACGGGTGATGAATAGGGCAGGCATCCCAGGTACATTGGTACTTCGTGTGCATATTTTCTTTCTTTTTGCATCAATTTCACTTGTACATATAGCGCAAAGTTTTGGCCTCTTTGCCTCTACAGATTTGTAAAGTATATTTTATAATGATATTTATAGAAATCACTCTTAATAGTCTAATCAGTTTTGAACCGATCAATCAAATTCATTTGCGAAAGAAGTATATACATTTTTTGTCATACTTTGTTCTTTTCCATTGTACTTAACGGAATTCCAATTAAATTTACCTCTGTGCTGAATTGAATTTAAGTTCACAAAGAAAGAAAAAACAAAGATTCACATGATAGCATTATTCAAGTGGATTTAAAGAGAAACATACCTTTCACTAAAGCCTAAAAATATAAGCACAACAGAATCCAACAACCATTTGGGCCATTCTTCAACCAACAACACGTTGAAAGTTCGAGTTATTTCATTTAATAAGAAGTTGATGAGATTTGTTCTTTATTCAAAGTACTTAGTTACCACATATTATCCATTGTATTTGGTCAAGTATACCCTGAGTCATTTAGTTTCATGAAGAGTTGTGTTGTTTACTAAAAATCACTTTTGTATCCTATAAATACCTTATTCTATGTAAGGTGTTAATATTACAAATCTCTTCTAGATAAAATAAAGAACAAAACTAGTTCTTGCATCTCTTTTGTTTCACTTCAATTTCTTCCTTTGTTTATTCTTTCTTTCACGTGTAACTTATAGTAATCAACAATTTCGTCATCAACGGAGAATCAATAGTGGTATCAGAGCGGTTTCTTAAGGGCTGTGTTTTTTGAAGATGGCATTAAACTTGCCTCCACCACCAGTGTTCGCCGGAGACAACTATGATTATTGGGCTGTGAGAATGGAATCGTATCTTCTTGCTTATAATCTTTGGAGTACTTTGGTAGAAAATTACGTGCAAAATTTACCGAAGAATCCTACCGTGCAGCAAATAAAGCAAGATACAGATGCCTCGATAAAGAATTTCAAGGCGCTTTCACTTATTCACTCAGCTGTATCCGAAGACATATTTCCCAGACTGGTGTCATTCAAAATAGCAAAGATGGCTTGGGATCACTTGAAAGAAGAGTATGCTGGAAGTGCTAAGGTGAGAGGAGTGAAGTTGCTTACACTTAAACGGGAGTTTGAGTTGATGAAGATGCAAGATGGAGAAAGTGTGAAAGACTACTCTACTTGAATTATGAATCTCGTTAATCAAATCAGATTGCTTGGAGGGGACTTTAACGATCAGAGGGTAGTAGAGAAAATGATGATCAGTCTACTTGAGAGATTCGAGTCAAAACTCTCAGTGATAGAAGAGACTTGTGACTTGGAGAAGCTATTGGTTACTGAGTTAATTAGCAAATTGCAAGCTCAGGAGCAGAGGACTTCCATCAGAGGAGAAAGTATTGTTGAAAATGCTTTTCAAGCAAGATAAAAAGGGAAGCAGATGGCTTCGTGTTCAAAGGAGAATGGTCCTTTTTCTGAAATTAAAAAGGAGCAACGTGGGCCAAAAGATTTCTCTAAAAAGGAAAATTTTCCACCATGCTTGCTCTGTGAAAAGGAAAATCATCTTGAAAGCAAATGCTGGAAAAATATGCTATGTAGAATTTGTAAGAAGAAAGTCACATTGCTAAGTTCTGTAGAAAGAAGAACCAAGCACATCAGCAGCAAGATATACAGCATCAATAAAACCGATCAGCTCAACATCAAGCTAACTTCATTGAGAATCATGGCCAGCAAGAAAGCCATTTGTTTATGATGTCTAAAAATCTTCTTGTTCCTAAAGGAGATTTGTGGTATATTGATAGTGGTTACACCGGTCACATGACGAAGGATCGGGGGATGTTTTCTTGCCTGGATGAGAGTTGTAAAACTAAAGTGAAGCTTGGAAATGGAGTAATTGTTGAAGCTCAAGGCAAAGGTTCAGTACCGATTCAGACGAAACCAGGTACAAAGTTTATTACAGATGTGTTGTTCATACCTGGCCTGGATAAAAATCTGTTGAGTGTTGCTCAAATGCAAAATAAAGGCTATTCAATCTTGTTTAAAAAGGACTATTGTTATGTTCACGATTCTACTAATGTTGAGGTTGTTAAGGTGAAAAAGTTGGATAATAGTTATAGTTTGTGCTTGACTCATGTGGCTTTATCTGTCAAACGTGATGAGACCTGGTTGTTGCACAATCATTTTGGTCATTACCATGTTGATTCTTTGAAGTTTATGAAAAAGAAGCGGGTTAAATTGAAGAAGATGGAGGTTAGTCCACCTGGTGTATCTTTTGAAGCTGGACCAAGCAATGATATTCAGGAAGAGCAACTTGAGCATCAATTAGATGTTGATTCTACAACCGATGGTCCTTATCAGAAGACAAAGTCGCTTGCTGAAGTTTATGAAAGGTGTAACATGGGTATTTTTGAACCGTCAAGCTTTGATGACGCCTCAAAGTTTCAGAAGCATCTTGGTGTATCAAAAAGGGTGCTCAGATATATAAAAGGGACTGCAAGCTATGGTATTTGGTATTCGAAGGTTGAAAGTGGTGAATTGCAAGGTTATTGCGATAGTGATTAGGCAGGAAGCTTAGATGATAGCAAAAGTACGTCTGGATTCATTTTTTCATGTGGTTCAGGTGTCTTTGCCTAAAATTCGAAAAAACAAGAAGTGGTGGCTCAGTCAACTGCGGAAGCTGAGTATATTTCTGCTGCAACAGCAACTAATCAAGCAATATGGCTTCGAAAGATCTTGAATGATCTTGGAATGGAGCAAAAGGAACCCACTATTATTCATGTGGACAATAAATCTGCCATTGCAATGGCCAACAATCCAATTCAGCATGGACGGACCAAGCATATCAAGGTTAAGTATCACTTTCTTCGCGAAGCTGAAAGAAATGGTGAAGTTCATCTCGTTTATTGCAGTTCAAATTTTCAAGTTGCTGATATAATGACTAAAGCTTTGCCTCAACACAAATTTG
>CATIWQ010232535.1:0-19090 GCA_949673415.1 Euphorbia schlechtendalii
GTCCTATAAGTATTAAGTGTGTTTAAAGTGTTAGGAAACTATAGCCATAATACTTTGAAATTGATCAGTAAAGGATGAGGGTATTAAAGAAAAATCAAAAGAAAGAGAGGATAACCAATGAGTTATGCAAAAGGTGAGGAATGGTACGAAGTAGAAATCGCAACCATTATTGAGTGAAAAGAAAAAGCATAGCATGAAAAATGGGTGCAAAGTACAAAGTACTTCAAAAACATATGCTTAAAAGAAAAAAAGAGAGAGTGATATGGAGCATAAAATGCAATCACTGAAAAAAAGGGGAGAGAGGTATGGAGGATAAAATGCAACCACTAAGAGTGTTTTTAGCATCCTAGGTTACCTAAAAATGCCTTGAGAGAAATTAATCAAAGCATGCTTTCTATGTCCTTTATTCTTTATACTATACTTAAGAGAAGGTAATATTCGAGTATGCATATAATGCTTATATGAAGACATGATTCAATTGACTCTCCATTAAGAACAAAGGTATGCAACTAAGCTATATAGATTACACATTACTAATTTGTGGGAAATTTCGAACTTCTACTTGAAATCTTTTGCAACATGGAATGTGGTACTCACTACAATAATCTTTCTCCAAATGAGGTACGAACTTGTTTACCAATCTATACACTTCTGTTGAATTTACCTTAAGGACAAGGTAAAAGTTAAGTGTGGGGGTATGATAAGTGCATAATTACACTTATTATCATATTAATTTTACACACTAAACACTATAGTTTAAGTCATTTTTATACTTCGTAAATAAGATTTCACTTGGTATGTAGTTGTTTTTTATACAAATGCAGATACTAGGTAAATCTTGGGAGTAAAATGATCAAAAGTGGATTCTATGAAAAAAAAGAGTGAAAAAGGTGCGAAAAGATGCATGGAACTCAAAGATTTGGCTTAGGATTGAAGCTGTCGAAGATTGGTGAAGTTGCAAGGAGAATTCTGAAGAAAAATGCAATTCATAGTCGCGACAATCATTCGCGGTCGCAACTTATTCTCCTTCAGAACAAAAGTTTGCATATCAAAGATTAATGGTCATGACATATATATCGCGGTTGCGACATGGATGGTTTTTTGGTGTTATCTTCTTAACTACCAACCGCCAGATAAGCATGATCAACCACCATCAACCTCCATCAACTACCAACAAAAAGACACTTATCAGGAGTCAACCAATCATAAAAAGGTGCCTATCCATTGTGGATTGTATCAAAGCTTCTCAACCAATCACAATGAAGAGATACAATCATTCACTAATGGACACAACCCTTCATTTGGATAGATGCAACCCTTTGAACTCTATAAATAGGGCTCCACACTTCACAAATTCTATGCATAAAAGTGACACAAAAGAGAGGAGAATATTAGAGTGCAATTATAGAGTGATATATAGTGTGTGTAGATAGAGAGTTCACTACGTTCATAAGCGTTAGTGAGAAAATGTTTAAGTGATTCAAATCCTTGTTTCAATCACTAGATTCTCTACGTTCTCGAGTGATTGTTGTATCATTGTACTTGCAAATCACTTATCAATAAAAGTTTTCATTCTTCAATATTCGTTTGTTCGATATTCGCAAAGAATAGCATCCTAGCGGAGGTTCTGTATGAGACAGAATTCAAAGCAGACGCAGGAATTGCAGGAATTAGCGAGTCCCATTAAAGAGTGGATACGGTTTTATCAACTTTAGCTTTCACTTGCATACCATACAACTTTGCTTTGCTTTCTACTTATACTCTCTATTTTGAAGTTTATGATATGTCTATTTGTCATAATGCGTATTTCGTGTTAAGTCTTTTATGCTAATCAAGTTATATGCGTTGAAGTTAATTTTAAGAGTAATTTCGGGGTTAACGATATAGTGTATAATCACTGGATCTGTGATATAACGCTATTTAGTGAGCCAACATTTTTGGAATGGTAACTTGCTAAATGTGGCTATGTGAGAGCGACCCGTACTAAGTAGAGTATTGATGTTGTCCAGGTTTTCATAATTATCTTAATTCATTTGCTCTAGATTTAGAAAAGTTATTTCATGTGTTGCTCTGCAATGAATAATTGAACATCTAAGTATTTAGAACCCAGTCTGTTAGATTAGTTTAGTGAATCATAACATCTTTGTTGAACTTGCATGTTTTTCTTGCTTTCCTTATTTCGTAGGGAAAACCTACATATATGGGTTCTCTAATCTTTCATACCTATATTTACTCATTCTTCATTCTAACCCACTATTTTAAAACTATATATTTTCTTTTTATTTTATCTTCCTTTTCAATCTTTAGAGCTAGCCCTTCCCTGTGGGATGGATATCTTTTAAAACTACATTGTAACTGTATACTTGCAGTTATCATCATTTTTCTATTTGATGAGAGGTACTGACAACACCTATCTTTTTCATGAACAAGTTTTTGGCACTAAGAATATATAGCCGAATCTTGTGAACAAATCATTAAACTTATCAGTAGGAAAGTGGTGAACATTGACCAAAAACCATCACAAGTCATGAGCACGATATACATGTCACGATCGTGAATAATAGTTGGTAACTCTCTATTTGTGAAGGATGACAAGTTGCGTCTGCGAATGGGTGTCACGATTGTGACATGTGTTTTCTTAATGATTTTTCTTTACAAATTCACTAATCTTTGACAACTTAGATCCTAAGCTAATTCCTTGTGTTCCACACATCTTTTCACACTTTTTTCACTCTTTTCACATTGAATTCCATCTTTGATCATTTTACTCCCAAGATTCACCTAATTTCTGCACTTGTATCAAAAACAACTACATACCACGTGAAATCTTTTATATGAAGTATAAAATGACTCTAAACCACATCGTTTTATGATTGAAAATATCAAGATAATAAGTGTAATTATACACTTATCAACTACCATTTTATTTAGTCTGATGAAGGTCCAATGTGCGTGACCTTATAGGTACCCCAAGAATAGAGCCACTAAAGGTTGGCCTAAACTTGGCTTCCCATTCGAGAATCTTTAAGCTTTGTTTCCAACCAATATGGAACCTTATGACTCTAGATGATCAAATCAGCTTTCTAGCAAAGGTGTATGATCCCCTAAACTCGAAACGTCACGTGCTTGTGACTTGATCCAGTTCTAAAGTAGCAAATGATACAATACACTCCTTCCATCATGTCAAGTACCATGTAGTTTATTATGCTTGGATAAAGTATTGGCTCATGTAATAGCCGTAGCTATCCTAGAATTAGACTTGTTTAACGAGAACAACACAGCCTTCATGAATTGAGATCGACTAGAACCCCATTCTGTCAATCTCATATTCTGATCAGAGGTTCTTGAATGTGTCACTTCAATAAGAGGCCTTAAATTATAACTCGCATTATATCACTATATTAAGAGTTATGGATCCCATCTTGACTACTCGACTTGGCAATGAATGATCAATCAATATACCCGTAATCATTTATATCATCATGACAACAGGGTATGCATAAGAATGACGCTAAGTATAGCAAATTCCGCATAGGTAACTAGTATCTCAGGTCTGAGGATACTCATATTATTACTACAATAAGACATGACACCAACACATGGATCTATTTTCGAGTGTCTATGTTGTAGCAGTTTCCAATTTATTACCTAAAGACAATCATGTGTTAACTCAAGGAACCACCTTCAGCTAGTGAGATCAGCTGCCTAGATTCAATTCAAGGAGTAAGCATACACATGCTATTCTATTTGCTTCATTGATATCCAATCTCAATGAAACTATGATTAGGGATATTTGAACATTTCCATAATTACACATGTGTACAATTCTCACCCCACATAGCTCCCACTATGTCCTTACACTTTCACACAATGAAATAGTCACGGACTTTGTCTCATTATATCAATGAATATATATACATACTTAATAACACATATATGATACCAGCGTGATACATAATTTGAGAAGATCATCGATATATAACAAAGATGCCTTATTAGTGATAAACAATAATCCAAAAATATTTGTAAATTAGTAACTAATAAAGACATATCATCTTAATTGCCTCTAGAGCATACATCATGTCTAACATTTTTAAACTAAGGCAAACCTATTTGGATTAGTGCATTTGTGATATCATTGGCACCCTTTTACTTGCGTTGGCGACTTCAAGGGCATCAATCCAACTAGAGAGGAACTAGTCCAACTAGAGGGGCATAGGGTTAAACTTCCTTTTTCACCCACAACACCCCCCCCCCCCCCCCCGCAAACACCAAAATAAACACACAAGAAAGCCTAAAAGTCTCCTAAAGCTTTGAAGCTTACATGTCTGACATGATCTTAACAATTTTAGAGCTGGAAACGCCAAAAAAAGAGTTCTCCCAAGCCTTTTTTGTTGATTTGTTGAAGATTTGTTAAATAAATAACAAGGAAATTAAATGAAATGCTAGATATGGATTTTTTGAGTGGTTTTGGGTTCTATAGAAAGATATTTAAGAGATATACCCAAGATGTTAAAACCCTAAATAAGGATTAAGCAAAGCAAATGGAAGAAAATTCATGAGAAGAGGATTTTTCACCCTTTTTCAATACTATTCTACCAAGATTTCTACTTTTCTCTCTCTACCCAAAAGTGGCAAAAGTGATGTTCCTCTCCCTCTCCTCAAAATTTTTACTTAGATCAGACAAAACTAGGGTAAAAAGGGAAATAAGTGAGTAAAAACTAATAAAAAAATGGGGAAAACCGAGTAAAAACCCGGTGCCCCTCTAGCTTGGTCGGTGATGGCCTAGAAAGAGGATCATCGTCGGCCTAGCTTCACTCACATCGGTCTGGTGTGTAAGGTACCAGACCAGCATCAGGGGCACCAAGCTAGGAGGACCCCCAAGGCCCTGGTGACTCCCAACTACAGGGGTAAGCAACCTTTTAAATTTTTTATTCATTTTTTTTTACTTTTCTATCATATAAAATTAAACTTTTAATATTTTCTTAAGAAATTTTATGTATTTTTTTTATTTATTCTAAGTGAATTGACAAGGCTTTTAAAGGTTAAAAACACTTGTTTTATTCCTAACAAAGGAAAAAAAGAACTAAACCTATAAAATAAAATAAACTAAAGATTAAACTAAATATTTTAATATGTGAGAAGGGTTAGAAAAGCTGGGAGAACTTCTTGAGATGTTGTCTTAGCCCTGATTATGGATTCGCAAAAGTTTGAAGAGCAAGTATAAATAAAAATCTTTCATCATCGTTTTGCAAAGGGACCAAGAATCACATGCTCACATATTCAAATTCCATTGGGCCCAAGTCACCACATTTGTGTAACTTAGTTAATCGAGTTTTGTTTATATAGCCTAAATGACGATGCCACAAGTATGAAGATTTATCATTATCTAATTTTGGTTTATTAGCAATATTCATATTTAGAATTTTAGTTTTAATATTTTAAACATAAATTCCATTCAAAAACATTCTAGAAGCATTAAAAATATCATTATGATGAATTTGAGAATAATTATTCAAAAAATAAGATTTCAAATCCTTTTGTTGCTAAACTCGCAATAGAAATAATATTCATAGTTTCAGTAGGAATACAATAAAGATTGTTAAAAACTAAAATTAAGACACTAGGCAAACGAAGACTATATGTTTCTATAGCTATTGCAACAACTCCGTCCATTTCTAACTCATTGGTTCATCTCCCTCTTTGCAAGCCTTCTACTATTCTACAATCCCTGTATAAAAGTACAGATATGAGTACCACAACTAGTATCCAATACCCATGTAGACTCGTAAGGAACTATAAAGAAACTTTATAGTACAAATAAACCTGAAGTAGATGCGTTACTTGTCTTTTACTTCACTTGCTCAGAAATCTGAGCCTTGAAATCTCATTTCCAATATCCGATCCCATCGCACTAGAAACAGATACTTTTGGCTTTCTTATTGATTATTATTTTATTCTTCCCATTAATGGGTTTTGAACCTTTTCCTTTTAAAAAAGACCCACTTGTTAAGGCACTCATTCCTTCGACCAGTAGACTATTCTCAAAATTTCTATGTCTTTTAATGAACTTAGATGTTTTGGTGGTCTTTCTCGACATTTGATAATATTCAACAAATTTTGAATGTTTATCAAAAATCCCATCTATCATTGATTGAATGTCATCCTCAAAATTTCTTTCAAATCCAATCTAAGTCATTTTCTTAGAATATATGGAGAATTCTTTACAACACTCAGTGGTAAGGATCACATGATCTCTCTTAACGAAATATATTTATTCCAATATCTCATTATGTTTAAATTTTTATACCCTCATGAATACCTATGAGATGAAGAAGCATAGACTCTAAGTCTATACCATCATGATGCCTTTTAGCTTTAAGGACATTGTTTCAATAATCAAAAGCATCCTTATTCTTGATGTATGCATTTTTCTTTTGGATAGAAGCATTAGAATATGAAATTATTGGTTTGGGGTGATCCATAACGTAATCGAAATTATTCTTCTCAAGCACTTTCCTTAGAACCTCGATCCCAGTCAACTTATTATCAAGAATAATATGAAGATTAATTTTTAAAGTCATTTATAATCTAGATATAAGAAAAGAACCTTGTTTAGATAGTATATGTACATGCATTTAATATAAGGTCTTTCATTAAACACACTTTCTTACTATTTTAGTGACATTCAATAGCCCTTTCTATTGAACTCGAGAAACATGTTCTAACCATTTTTCTAGTTAAGCAGCATCCACAACTAACGTAAGGCAACTACCACTATAGTGGCTCAAGCTACATTAGATAACCATGGTTGGAACTTGTCCATTTACTACCTGTGCAATTGCTAATCCATTTGTATTCTCTTTCTTGAGACGTGCATACCCATTTGTATGACACCTCAAATGCATCTCTAATCTAGCATTACCTCCAATAATATAGATAACTAACCTAGTTTGGTTAAGGCTTAACCCTATCTAGTCTCATGGTTAAACACATGTTATGGGAAAGCATGTTGTACATGATCTTACATCTTATAGAAAGACTATGTATTACCTCAATATTGTTGTAGGGATTTCATTAAGTAATTGGTCTCACCTTAGTATAGTACTTAAACGATGAATTTATTATGATAACTATAATTTCGGGCTATAACCATTCCATTATGTGAAGATTCCACATAGCATGCAATACATACAAGGTCCATGTTTAAGGTTTTGCATCTATATCCATAAGTTTTAATTTAACAATTTAAACTCACATCTAAAAACCCAATGTAGAATCTAATTCACAAATTAGGGACTAAGTCATAAATGTCCCTTTGGCACGTTGAACCTAATACCGATGGAGACTTCCAAGTATGAGAGGAACCATTAAAGTGAATGAGTAGCCTTGTCAAATCCTTGCCAAAATAGCCACGGGTGCTTTGATTCCATATATCGTAAATAATTTTGAATTAGATATTTTTTTCTTTAATTGAGTAAAGTACGGGAGGATACTCGAATCAAAGCATTTAAACATGTAGTAAATCATTGTTAATTTATGATAACTGCTTAGAATAAGTTTGAACAAAGCTCAGTCTAGTTATTACATATTTTTTATAAAATGAATTGAAACCTAAGTCATGCATATCATAGTTTATCAATTTATAGAAAAGACATATATAGCATTTTATAATAAATCATCCATAGCATAAGGTAAGCTCTAATATACCATTATTGGTTAATCTAGACAAATAATGAACATGCAATAGAATTCTAGGTCTATAAACACTTATAAAAGAGACCTAATAACAAAGTAAGAGCATTACTAGTTGATGTGTGCCCTTTAGTCATGGTAGAGTGATCCCTTAGAACTTCAGTAGCACTAACCTCCAAGTGTAAGATTACCTCTTTGAAATGTCTACACAAACCCCACCGACTAAAACCTCCTTGTAGAGGAAGAACTTATTAGTTAACAAGTGATTGCTAGACCACTCCTAGACTAACCCGACAAAAACTATGAAGCTTTGCATCTAAAATAAGAATAGGCTCCTCAAATAAAATACCTCAATTATATAAAAGAGAAACTACAGGAGGATCTTTAAATAATTTGAAAAAAGATGTCAAAACTCAAAAAGGAGGTTGAGCAGAAGTGAGTTAAAAGGAGGAGTGGAGGCTCATATTCATAGGAGAAGGGGAGCAGAGCTCCCCAAAAACTAATGTGGGATAAATTTCACCCATCCCATACATGACTTGCAAGGTAAGCAAGCTTTTCATGAAAGATAAGCTCGGGGGTAGCAATAAACATCGCTAGAAGTAATGTTTGTGGAACTTCAGCCTGCAGGCTTGCTATGAGAAAACATCCCATGTTCACCGGGCCCACTTACACAAGATTTGACCCTTGCTCCGTAGTTTGGTTTTCCCATCTCCTTTTCAAATCAGCACACTAGTCGAACTAGTCAATGGTTTAACCATTAATTTTTTACTTACTTTAATCTCGATGTATACCCTATTAAGTTCTTTACTTGGTCTAGTTAAAGGTCCAATTTGTGTGAGCTCATAGGATCTCATAGTATAGAGCCATTAGTGCTTTACCTAAACTTGGATTCCCATCCGGGAATTGATACGCTCAGTATTTCAAGCTGTTATGGTACTCAATGACCCTAGGCGAACAAATGGACTTCCTTGCAAAAGTGTATGATTCCTAGATACTTGAAATGTCACTTGCCTACGACTTTATCTTATTTTGTATTAGTAACCATTACAATACACTCCTTCCATTATGTTACGTATCATCTAATTTATTGAGTTCAAATTAAGTGTCAGCTCATTTAATAGTCATAGATATCTCGAAGTTAGACTTGTTCATGGAGAACACAACTCGCTTTATATAATGTGTTTAACGAGAAATTCATTCTATTAATGGCATACTCTATTCAGAGTTTTAAAAGTGTGGCACTTCAGCAGCTAAGGTACAACTCTAATTATATTATTATATCAGGAGTGGTGGATCCCATCTTGACTACTCTAGTTACCAACAAACAATCATCACTGTACATGAAATAATCTATATCATCCTAGCAACATGAAATGCTTAAGCATGATCTAAAGTATAGTAACTTCTGCACAAGGTAACTAGTATCTTAGGTCTAATGATACTTATATTGCAAGTGCAATAAGACATGAAACCAACACATGGCTATAAATATTACTGAGTTCTTTTATGGCGGTCTCTAATGTATCTCTATGAATACATCCATGTGTTAACTCAAAGTACCATCTTCAACTAAGGAGATAAGCTTCTTGGATCCAATCCAAGGAGTAAGACTACACATGTTAGTTTGTGCGCTTTATTTATGTCCAATCTTAATGAAACTATGACTACAAATATTCTAACTTTTCATAATTACATGTATGATCAGTTCTCACCCTACATAGCTCCCATTATGTTCTTGCACTTTGAAGCAATGTAATATAGTCAATGACTTTATACAAAATATTTATGAGGATATAACCAGTTACAATATATACATAAATACACAATCACCAATATATAACAAAGATGTTTTTTTATTGATAAAAAATGGTTCATATAAAAATAACTAATAAAGACTTATCATCCTAACTGCCTCTAGGGCCATGTTTAACAGTTGCATCTTACTTTTGTTTATTTTCTTAGGAATACATGTGTGGGCTTGACTTGTGATATATCATTGCATGCGTTGTTATTCATGTGTATGTAGGCTGCTCCTCGAAAGAGGAAGCGAGCATCTGGATTAGTGGGGAACACCACTACTATAGTTCTTGAGCCTCCAACTGATCTAGTTCAGGCTCTGTAGGTTCTTGTCTAGGTTCAGTATTAAGAATGGTGGAGGGTTGAATATAGATGATCCTTGATTCCACCTTCATAATCATGATAGGGTTCAAAAAATGGGTGCTTCAAATACTCCAACCTTCCATTCATCAATCAGATTTCACCCTAGCTGACACCACTCATGTGATTTCATCCTCTTTGGTTGACTTGAATACTGCAATTTGTGTTAGTTGGCTAAGAAAATGTCCATCATAGATACCAAGAGCATATGTGGAGAGATTGGCCCGAGATTACTAGTCACTGGGTTATGTGCTATTTATTCAAACTATTCTTATAGAGGTGAACATGTTTGTGAATATATAATATGATATATTATGATGCATGCTCTTAATTGTAACAAATTAAATGATGTGATATGTGTGGTTATGTAGACAACTCTTGCTAAGTTGGAGGCATGTAGGGTTGCAGTTGAGGAGTGGACCAGGGATGCCTATGCCAGGGCTAAGGTGACAGAGATGGAAGCGGAGGCATGATAATGCAGTCTCAGATGGCATTTCATTATCCATGGAGAAGTTCGAGTTATTTTCGAGTGGAGTGGAGTAGATAAGACTTTTATTTTTTCATTTTCAACTTTAGTAGAAACATTTAAACTTGAAATTCATTATATTAACATATTTTAAGAGCAATTTATGATCATTTTCTTTATTCAAGCATAACTTTTCATTTTCATGGTTCAAAATGCTTTGAAACTAATAATTGATTCTAGTACCCCAATCGATTTATTCAAAACTAAAAAGTGTACAAAAGTGGAGTTTACAATCAATCTTAGTACTGTTATAAGGATCATGTTTCCATTATTGATATTTCTAGACAATATTTTTCTTTGTTTTGCATTTTTCTTTTGCATCAATGCCCACCTATAGTGATCAATTATGAGGTTTTTTTATCTATCCATGGAATCAAGACTAGGCTAAGCTAAAACCTTTTCGATTTCAGAATTTGGGGTGCTACATCAATTGTCTAGTGAACACCGCTTTTCTTCAAGAAGCTTACACATTGTGAGATCCAATAAACATGGTTTTTCATTTTGGAAACATGAATTTGTGTCCTTTATTCAAGGAATTTAGAGCTATACTCAACATCCCCTTTCCTTGCCATGTTAAATGTGTTATACCTACTTTCATCTTTGTATTTGTTGCTGACTTAGAAGGGCTTTTTAACCTGGACATGGTTGATTTCTTTCTCATGCCTTTTTTGTTAGATGAGGTGTTAGAATGGTGTAAAACTACCCCTAGGATACATGTGGCTTGACCAACCATAGTTGTAAATCTATTGATACATTAGTACATTTATGTGGTCGGCTATACCAATGCCCCATTTTGTTTGATTTTGGTCATATCTCAAATGGTTAAGGGATCATCTCAAGCTGCTCTTGCATTGGTTGAGGTACTTATTCATATAGATGATGCATATTTTGACTTGGATATGGTTGGGGATCAATTCATACTACTCCAGGTAATAAACCCCTACCTTTTGAGTTACTCGCATTGTTATTATACTGATATTTTTCATACCAATTGTAGATTTTAGAGAAGTGGGTACTAATTTCCCAACCAAGAGAAATCAAGAAATATAATCCTTCTCATTGTGTTGTTCTTGCTACCATCACTTGAAGATTTGAGAATGTATCCGCATCTTTTAGAGATATTTAAAGGAGCAAGTACAATGGGTTTATACTTGGTGGGATATTTCTGATGTAGTCACTATGGTTTGGTAAGAAGGAGTTCAATTATGTAGACTTCTGACGATACTTCATATTCTATTTCTAGACTATGCAGACAATACAAGGTGGCTCAATACATTCCGAATACCTTTTGTGGTTCTAAGCCAATTGTTTATACTTCCATGTAGCCCAGTATTATTACCGAGAAATGCACCAAGACTACTTCATTTGCGATTTTGTGATATGATTCTTTGAAGATAATACAAAGTGATGATTTTTACAAGAAGTTGATTGTTTCTACTCGAATCTTGCCTACTTGAGAAAAGTGACAGATTGCTTGCATTGATATGAGTTACCATTCCAAAGGTTTCGGGATGATTCTTACTACTGTGAAGAGGAGGCGACTAACATGGTGATATGATATGAAAATTGTGCTAAATTGAGTATTTTAGTTCTGATTTTCGCATAGGGAGGTACATTTTATATTTCTCTAGCAATCGATCTGTAATGCCTAATTTTCCTAAATCTCCCTTTCGGGTTTTCAATCCAACAAACTTATTTCCAGCTTTTGCATAAACCTAAATTTTTCTGTATATTAGATTATTTTGGCTTTTTCTCAAATTTAATTTATTTTTATTTTATTTACTTTAATATCACATAAGAAAAAAATCGATGGGAAAAAATGCATTCACCTACTTAAAAGTCTTGCGCAATCATACAACATACATTCAGTATATAACATACATTCATCATAATGTATATAACATACAACTCAACACACATGACGCTTTCAATTATTGACTTTAAATTGGTCAAAATTGTTTAATATGTATTTCAACCAAAATGTCTCATATTACTAACTACCTATACTTGCTGTTTAGCCTTAGCTTTTTTCCAGAACCCTTCACAATGGTTGGAAAGCCTTAATTTTTGCTTAGTCACCCTTTTCAGGTTTTCAAGTTGACAAGCTTATATTCTTTATTATTTTTTTTATTTTGTCACATGTGGTAGCGTTTAAGTCTGTAATATTAATTAGATTGACAAACTCATACCATCCATATCCATTGTCTGACTGCTCCCTTGCCTAGGACCTTCTTCACAACAAATGGGCTTTCACAATTTGAATGCCATTTCTCCCATGTGTCGATGTTTACTTATTTTAACTATTTGAGGACTAAGTCGCCTACTCTAAAATGTTGATTTTGATGCCTGACATGGTTGTTGTATGCTCTTGTCATGCATTGTTGGTACATTTGTAAATGATCGAAAGCTCTTAACAGAGTCTTGTCTATCATGTTCAATTGTTCAAACCTTGTTATAGTTCACTTGGTTTTCTTTAATTGAGCTTCTAGCGCCACCCTGGATCAACAGATGTTGGTCTCTACTAGGAGAACTACCTCCTTACCATATATTAAAGAGAATGGTGTTTGATTTGTCGAAGTGCAAACATTGAATTATCATAATCTTTTTTACTAGGTCTTTTACAACTTCTTGAACACCCTTTCTTTGACTTAGACTTTGTCATTGGAATATGACAAGGATCTTACCCCTTAAGCTCTATGTCTTTATCATTTCCATGCTCAATAATTTTTGTTCCTTGATTCGCATTAATAATGGAAAAAAAAGTCTTTAAAAGAGATTAAAAATTAATGTTGGATGTGAATCTCCATTGATAATTGAGTATCCTGAGCATTTAAAAGATGATATATATGTTTACTACATGTTTTGTAAACTTTCATTTTCATAAAAACCTTTTTCAAAACTTAGAAGGCTAAGGTAAAAAAGCAATTTCAGAGAAAAAAAACAAAATTATAAAATTCTTTAACATTGACTAATGTGGATCCTTAGTCGTGATTCTAAGAAGTTTAACAGATAATCCATCTTCAAAATTTAGTAAAATGATTGCTAAATGCACTTACTCTAAAACGAGTAATGAAGTCACATGTATTAGCAATCTATGCACCAGTTTTTCAAAAAAAAAAAAGCAATCTATGCACCAATTTGTATTGAAGTTCGTCAAATACCTACTATTAACAATGATATACACATGAAGCCTACATGATCAATTGATTTAAACGATAAAATCCTTGAATAATGAAAACGGTAGATAATAAAGATATTTCTCATTAAGGATTAAGATACTAATATAAATATACACATTAAATAAGTACAAATGCCTTAAGTTATTGAAACTGAAGAATTCAAATAATTATATTGGTACTGAAAAATGTTGGAACATAATTAAAATGGGTGTAGTCCATATTTTTGGCTATATTGTGGCAATGAATATTGAAAGTTAGATCATAATCACGATATGTTCAGGAATGTCAAATAGAAAGATGCATTTGAGCATAATTGAATTCTCTAGAAAAATAAGAAGATTACACATTTATAATTCGAACACTACAAAACATAATACCCGTTAGGTAAAAGTAAATTGTTATGAGAAAAATAAATGAGTAAAAAAGTAAAAAAATATAAAACAAAACTTATCTCACAAAATTTTTTTAAGACTCCATGCAAATTCTGATTTGGCAGACACAATAACTTTCCACATCTTATAAATTTGGCGGTAGGAGATCTAACAATTGATAAAAGTATTTTGTTAATGGAAACTAAAAAATTAATGTAACTAATTGTCAAATTTTTTTTTTATATTTTCTCATTGGCTACAATGGGAAGTCCTTTTATGCCATCACATGTTGTTAAGCGTAAAGAATAAAGTCAAATGGGTTGACTCTTATTTTAAATACAAATGTTAGTCAAATTTCTAAAAGAACTACAAGAATTTGTTAATGGTAAGCAATGTAATATTATATAATTTGTTGTCATTTCTTTACTGTATAATGCACATCAGTAATTGTGGGAAGTCCATATATAGCACTCACAAAAAATTTAATAATAATTTGTCACTGAGAAAACGATTAAAAAGTAAGTCTTAGATAATTAGGTTTGATTTAAATTGCATTTGGCATGCTTATCTTGTTTTTTCTGATTTCAACTTAAATATGACTCCTCCCAAACAAATCTTTCAGATTTAGTTTGCTTTTTTGTGTAGATATTGAGAGGATCTTCATTTATTTTCAATAAAGAGAGGATCTTCATTAGTCAAACATGAAATTAAGCAATTAACCATATTTGTATAATGTGTTTATTGACAAGACAGTTTAAACCATTAAAAATCCAAGTGGATCTTCCAAGGTCTTGTCAAGCTATTTATATAAATTATGTTGTTCATTTGATTACCACACATTATTATAAGCGACTTGACATTTTCATTTTCGTCCTTTTGAGTTTGCTTGAGACAGATTTTTCACTGATAAAGATAGGTGGGTTTAGATCATCACAATAGTAGTAAAATATTATAAACAAAAGAGAAAAGTAATTACAATACAATTATAAACAATTTTGTAAATAAAACTAAACTAATTGAAGAAATAAAGTAAAATTAATCTTCCAATGTCTAAATTTGAACATACTATTGCATCATCAATGAAGAAAAAATAAGAAGACTACGTTACTTTCTAAAATCAGAATAGTCATGCTATAATTTTTTAGTAAAATTCCTGTTAGACTTAATTTAAGTTATATTGAGTTATATATTTCTAATAAATTTTTTTTGTTACAATAGTTCGGGTAGTGAACTTGAGTAGCACATTCAATCCTTCTATTCCAACTTATTCATGTAAGGCGGTACACACTTTGATCCTATTCAATAAAAAATTTCAACAGATGAGCAGGAGGATGTTTAAAGGACTTTTGAGGTAGAGGATGTTAAGAATGCCTTGTTTCATATGCACCTCGACAAAGCGCCGGGTCCATATGGTTACAACTCAAGATTCTATCAGAAGTTTTGAGATATAGTTGGTTACAATTGAAAGATTGGTGTGAGAAGGTGTTCCTCACACGTCTATTTTCAGAACGTCGATATGGTGTAGTCCGCCTTGTGTGGTGGTCGGAACCTGCAAAACAAGGAGTGACTATGAGGGGCTGGTCGTGTGATCGGCATAGCCTCTCCGATGCTTAAGTTAGCAATGGATTTAAGAGAGGATGCAGAGAGTGATAATGTAAAGAGTAGGTAAGAATCATATACCTCTAATACGTAGTGGAGGTTTGTATATATAAGAGATGGTTGAGCCCAAGTAGTAATGGAGGCAAACTCCATCACTAGTGGTTTACTCCTACCTAAAGTGTATTTCTTCTTTGAAGAGGTAGGGTCTACATAGGACTGAATCCTTTATTTATTGGAGATGTATGAGAGATGACCTGACATCTATACGTTTGGGAAGGCTCGTTGTGCTATCTCAGTCACCCGGCGGGGACGGATCAACCACGCGGTGATGGACGAGTGGAGGTTACGCGTATGGCCAAACCACACCGGGTTATCAAAAGCCCTCCATAAGTATGGGAAAAATCCTTCTAGGTCTTTCTTCAACCGAGGATGTTGTTGTTGCTACAATCGTATCGTTAGAGTCTCTCTTGAGTGTGGCCACATTGGTTGAATATCATAACTTCAGCCGCATCACTTAAAATTCTTAACTTGGCTATAGCTGTCACGCAGGCAAGATCTAAGGCACTGTTTAGGTGCCACACATTTTGTTCTCCATTTCTCTTGTGAATTTCCAAGGCATTTCATGCAATCTCAGTCAACTTTCTTCTCATTTCTGATCAGCTATCCTTCTACTCAAGTAAGATTTCTTTACCATTTAAGTTATGTTTCATTTTTTCCTTTCTTTTGTTTTTGAATTTCGCAATGTCTTTATCATGAATTTTGCCTTTTTTAAATTTACCATATAGAATTTCAGGGAATTTTTGTTATGTTCTTCATATTCATACGATTTTGATTTATAGTTTAAGTGGAAATCCTTTGATTTGATGTTTCCTCCCAAAACATAGCCTTGAGTAGATTTGAAATTTTAGATTTGGTGTTTGTAGCTTTAGGATTGGCTCATAGAGATGGTAGAATTTCAACCTTGCCCATCTAGTAGTACTAGCAGTAGTAGTAGTCATAGCGAGTGGTTGAGACGGATGGAATAACACATTTTTAACACGTATTTAACAAAACCTCTAAATATTTCCACCACATCAAAACTTAAATGTGTTAGGTTAAAGAGAAAAGCTAACCGATTGATGGAATCTGATTCGTCATTAACCAGTCGAGTGAGGGGTGACTTATCTGAGGTAGTGCCATGAGTGTTGTTGAGAGTGATCAGTCATCCGATCAATGGATGGAATTGTCAGATCTTGAGTCGTTTGGGCAAAGAGAAGAGGATGAGCTGGTGGTAGAAGAGCAAGGGGAGATGTAGTGGGCAAGCTGATTGTCAGATCTAACTGGAAAGCATCGCATAGAGCTCATTTGGGTGGGGAAGCCTCTTCATCATCAACGCCGGTAAAGGAGAGATGAATGACCCTCCGGGTGGATGATATGGTGTGAATGACCCACAAGCTTCACATCACGCATGAGGGTGTTATGTTTGATTAGCTTCAACAATGCCACATTATCCTCTCCTCTGAGAAGCAACAGGGTGAATGCTCCTCCTCATGGTTATTTTAGTGTGTACATGAACACTTTGCGAAGCGGCTTCAAATTCCCCCTTCCCAAGTCGATTTGTAATTTGCTAACTATATGCGGAATCTTCCCGGTGGAGTTTCATCCTAACGCTTGGGCTGAAAGGATCGAGTTCACTGCTAACTTCTTTAGGAAGCTGTGTAGTATCAAGAAGAATAAATGGGATGATCACTACAAAATAATGAAACCACCCAGCTCGGGCTTCTACCACTTTTTTGGTTAACCAGATTCCAAGCATAACTTCAAAGAATTTTGGTTTCATATCCGTATCGATGAGAACCACCCTACCTTTCCAAGTGAATGATTGATCGAAAAACCTGCCAACCTATCTAGGAAGGCCCACCGAGTGAGCGACCCTAGGGTAGAGTTTTTCAAAAGTTTGAAGTCAAACATGTGGAGTTTCAGTAAAGTCGTGCGGGCTACAATTTAGGGTTACCACTTGATTGCTCATGACTAGGAGATTTATGACATTATTTATCTGCAGAATCATGACCCACCAACTGGAACTTATCCTTTTCTTTTTTATTTTGAATTTTTCTTCAGGCATGTCTACCCTTGAATAAATTGCTACTAATCTTTTAGCGGTGTAGAAGAAGGCAATACGCAATGATCGGAAGAAGCGGTTGCAATGAAGGTGGGTGACACGAGTAGGGCAGAACTGGGCTTGGGTTTAGCAAACCCTAAGCGCCATTTGGTGGGGATATTCAGTGACCCTTCCGCTACTAAGAAACAAAAAGTTCCTCATGTATGTTTCTTAAGTATAAACCAATCTTCTTTTCATCAATCTTTGTGCCCCTTTGTGACAGATTGTATGTGCTTTGGTAGGCTGCTCAGCCGGTGTCTAGTTTTACTTCTCAATCTCCACCAAAGCCTAGCTTGGTGGGTATTTTTGTGAGGGAGGCATTGGATGCTGATTGCCGGGACCTCAGAGTTCAATCTTTGCTTAAGGGGTGCTTTCATCTTCTAAAAGACGAGCAAAAGCTAAAGGAAGAGGTAACCGCTATCCTCTCAATCATCCTCTTCTAGGACATGTCTTTTGTAAGTTTTTTCATATTATTTTTTCTTTCAACTTTCTATCACTCGGTTGATTCTGATTATTTTTTACTTTTATCTTAGATGATATCGAGACTAAGTGAACTCATCCGTCAGACTAGTGCGGACACACGGTATGAGGTGAGATATAAGATTACGATGGTGTAAATCAAGGAGCTTGAAGCTAAGCTTAACACCGCCATGTAAAAGGTAGATGAGGCTGAGAATACCCGGGTGAGGGCGGAGAAGGACGTTGAGAAAGCTTCCACTAAGGCTGCTAAGTTAGAGGAGGAGTTGGCGAAGTTCGAGGAAAGCGTAAAGAATGTTGTGGCGGTGAAGGTAATCACTAATTAGCTGCTTGAATGAGGCTATCTTTATGGAGAACAAGCGCTTCTTGCTAGCCAGGCTCTTCATACAGACATACCAAATGACCTTGTCATGAAGGTGGACTTACCAAGTTACAAGGACTTGGATGAACATCAGAGGGAAAAAGAGTACCTAGAGCTGGCTTATCAAGAGGTAGATAGGGTCATCTCGAATGGTGAAGAGTTGGTAATTCTTCCAACTGAGAATGTGGAAGAGCCGGATGCCAATGCTTCTTCTCCTCAATAGTCTTAAATGTTTTGTAATTGAATTTTTTAATTTGAGCCCATGTGGCATTGATTCTTGTAAACCCATTGTGGCAATTAACATTTGGTCCTTCGTAACCCGTATTTATGAAATAATTTTTACTTGTCTACTTTTGTTATTTCATATTGCTTATTGCATTATCTTTTCAATATCATTGATAAGTGTATAATTGCAATTATTATCATATTAATTTTATACTCTAAAAACTATAGTTTAAGTCATTTTTTTACTTCATATAAAAGATTTCACATGATATGTAGTTGTTTTTTATGCAAATGCAGATACTAGGTAAATCTTGGGAGTAAAATAATCTAAAGTGGAATTCTATGAAAAAAGAGTGAAAA
>CATIWQ010232537.1:0-18691 GCA_949673415.1 Euphorbia schlechtendalii
AGTTTGGGTATACTTGAGAGAGCTTGTATTGTGTATTCCCATTATTTATTAGTGGAGTTATCGGTGCCCAGTGATTTTTCCCTTTCAAGGGTTTCCACTTAAAATCTCTGTGTCGTCTTTATTGCTTTACTTGTTTTACTATTTGTTGTTGCGAATCTATTTTAGTTAACACATATCACCCGGTTACCGAATTATCTGTTTGGGACCTAACATTTGAAACCAATGAAAGACAGAGAAGTACACAAGAGTGTATAATTTGCTTAGAAGAATTCAAGAATGGAGAAGAATTTGGAGAAATTAAAAGGTGCAAACATGCTTATCATAAATTCTGCATCTCTCAATGGCTTCTTAGGAAAAAAGTTTGCCCTATTTGTCAAACTCCAGTTACAGCCCTGACCACCGATTTTATTCTCAATCAAGTTTAATCATATTTCCATTAACTTCAAGCATAAAAAAATCAGTCATATCGATTTCGAAGCACATACTGTCAGGAGCAAATGGAAACCACGTGATGAAGCCAATGAGATTCTTCCTATCAAGGCAAATTACTTGTATTCTTTTTGTGATGTCTTTTGTTAATTGTTTTATTTTTTTGGCTAAATTTTAGGATAATTTTACTTTAATTTTTCTCTTATTAATGCTCGATTTCTTTGTTTTTTTTTTAATGTGTTTTGTGTTTTTTTTTTGCAGAAATTTTTGGTTAATTTACTTTATTTTTTCTCTTACTGATACTCAATTTCTTTGTTTCTTACAAGTATAATTTACATCAATCCAGATTCTTCGGGCTTCTTCAGTCGTGTGGTTTAAATTACTTTTCATGCTCTTGGGTTTAAGGTTAAACACTTAACCTATAGATACATTTGATGAAAATAGTATCATTAATTTATGTTCTCTTTGTTAAATCATTAAAAGCTCACATTAGATCACCACAATTAATACGTAGGTTTACTACATTTAACGGTTTGTCTCTCATTTCTTACAATAGGAATGTAACAGTTTTATTCATCAGCTAGTATACTTTCGGGAACAGTAGCACATATATAACATGTCAGACCTCGTCTTCTTTAATCCATTCAATTAGGGTTCACTTCATCTGTCTTCTCTCTGTATCAATGGATTCTGAAGCCGTGGCTACCCATTCAGAACTTGATCAACCGTCCACGTATCCTCAACCGACGATAACCACATATGAAACCGACTGTAGTGAGACAAAAAAAGGGACTCTTTTGCCATCTTCTCTCTTTGGCTCTACTGGTTTGCTTTTGATTCAATTCTACAAGTTTTTTTCTAGTTTTCTATTCCAATTTTTATTTTTATTCTACTTTTTTTTTTGTCTCTTATTGGATCTATGCTTCATATAAGTCCCATTTATGAGATTTGATATATGAAATTGGTGTCTGAGCACTGGAAACCCAATCTCACACAAAAGTAATTCAATCCAAGCCAACTCTGAAGTAGTATTAGCAACGACCCTATACTCTGTCTCTGTGGAGGATCTTGATACTGTTCGTTGCTACTTAGACGTCCAAGAGATCAGGTTGGTCCCATGAAAAATTTCATAACATGTTGTCCAACGATCTGTGGCTTCATCGCCTCAATCAAAGTTTGGAAAATCATTCAACTGAATACTTGGTTGCCTACAGTAGCGTAAACCATGACTGATAGTACCGTGTAGGTACCGTAAGATACGCTTTAGTGGTTGCCAACTAGCTATAGTTAATGAATTGATGGATTGGGCCACCTTAGTAACCGAAAACGCTACATCCGGACGGGTAATAGGTAAGATACTTAAGGCCGCCTACTGAACTGCAAAAATGTGTCACACCTTGGTATTCCCCAATATCGAGATCACCAGGTTTAACAGACGTGGATGGTGTAGAAAAAGCCTTCGAATCGGACATGTTGGCTCGGTTTATCAAGTCTTGTGTATATTTCTATTTTGAAAGAAACAATTGACCATTCTGCCACAAATTAATGCCCAAAAAATATTTCACAAGTCCCAAAGCTTTAATTGAAAACTAAAACTGGAGGAAAGAAATTAACCATGGGAAGACTGGGCAAAGCCATTTCCAATTATCAGTTAAATCATCAACATACATTACACAGGACAAGATAGAAGTGCTACTACGCCAAAAATAATAGAGGGAAACATATGCTCTTGAACTCTGAAATTCGAATTCTTGTAAGGACTTTGTTAGTTTGCGATGCCACATACGGGGAGGTTGTTTCAAACCATACAAAGATTTTCGAAGCTGGCAAACATGCTGTGGGCATCGAGGATCAATGAAACCAGGCAGTTGAACCGTAAAGACAGGAGTATCAAAATCATCATGTAAAAAGCATTGGAAACATCCAGGTGTAAAATAAACTAAGAGTTACTCACAACCATACAAAGAAGTAGGTGAATAGTTACTAGCTTGATGACTGCACAAAAGGTATTTGTTCATACCCGGTCTTTGATGATATCCTTTGGCAACCAATCGAGATTTATACCTTTATAATGTCCCATGTGGCTTCAATTTTATCATGAAAATACATTTACACGTTATTAAATTGGTAGCTTCATGTGGTGGAATGAGCTCCCATGTTTCATTTTGAACCAAGGTCAAATTTTCTTCGAACATGGCTAGCTTAATTGCTTTAGAGTGACACGTTGGATCAGTAGGCATAGCACTCGCATACAACGCTCGCGGTCTAGTGTTTCGTGCATGTGCACGTTGTGATGAGTCGACATCAAGGTGCCAAATGAATCCGTTGATAAGAGCTCTTGAGAGTCATCAGCACAACAACCGTAGAATGACCATGTGAATAACTAGAATCTCGTAAGTCAGCAACAAAGGAAAGGCTAGGATAAGACTGTCTTGTTTAATCATATAGCTGAGGCATAGTTTTAAATTTTCGACGTGGTGGGGAAGATGAGGATGGTAATGTTTGTGTGGGTGAAGTTGTGATTTGGGATATAGGAGTTTGTGTTGGATTATGTGAGGTAGGCGAGGGTAGTATTGGCTCGGTGGAGGGTTCAGAAATGGGTAAAATTGTAGGAGTTGGGGCTGGCGAGTTTGGTTGGAGAGTATTCGTGAGTGGGGCGTGCTGTTTGAAGAAGAGGACAATGAGTAGTTGGCTTCATGAGATTCGAGTACGGGGAAACCTATTCATCGAACAGAACATGATATGAGACAAATAATTTATTACAACAAGGATCATAACAATGATAACCTTTATGAACCCGACTATATCCTATGAAAATACATTGACGCAAACGATAATCAAGCTTATTTGAAGCATACAGACGTAGCCAAGGATAACATAACCAATAAAAAATATGAAAAATAGAATAATCAGGTGCCTCATTAAATAAACGAAAGTAAAGACAATCAAAATTAAGGACACTAGAAGGCATGTGATTAATGAGAAATAAGGCTGTATCAAAGGCATATGACCAAAATTGCAATTGGCACAATGAATTAATGCAAGACCGCTTTCAAACGCATGATGATGTTTTCTTTCAAAATTCCCATTTTTTCAGGGTTACAAGGGCATGACATACGTAAGTGAATGCCATTTTGTTGAAGATATTTGTGATTTGGGTTAAATTCCCCTCCCCTATCTGATTGAAAACATTTAATTAGCTTACCAAAAAAAATTTCAACCGTAGCACGAATGAATAAAAATTGATAAGGTATCTGATTTATCTTCCATAAAATAAAGCCAATTATATTTGCTGAAATGATCATAAAAGATAATATAATAAGAAAAACCATCATGTGATTAAATAGGGGTCGTCCCTATATGTCAGAACAAATTAAATCTAATGGTTCAGAGACAATAGTTTTAGAAATGGAAAAAGGCAAACGATGACTCTTACTAAAGGAAAAATTCGGATACAACTAACACTTAACTAACTAATCCAAAAACTTAATATTATTTTGATGAAGAACAACAACTGGATAGGCAGGATGACTAAGGCGCTCGTACCATGTGACCAAAGAAGTAGCATGAGAATGGACTAGAGATGGAGATGCAAAGGTGTATAGACCATCCTTATTCTAGCCTCGAAGAATCATCTGTTTGGAAATGAGGTCCTTCGTAACAAAATAATCGCTAAAAATCTCAACGGATACATCATTAGCTTTTGTAATTGTACAAACAAAAATTAAATTTGAATTCGATTTTGGAACATGTAAGACTTGATGCAATGAAAAGATGTATTGGGAATAATAGATGAACTAACATGATTAATAGAAAGCTTAAAATCATGACCTAATTGAACTTCCTCTAGACCAGTTTACTCAGAGTGAAGATGAAGGTTTCCTAACTCGGAAGTCAGGTGATGAGTAGCCCCACTATCCATGATCCAAGATTGGTCTGTAGGTTGGACAGTTGTGAAATTGAAAGAGGGTGAAAGTCTGGGACTGTTTTGGCGAGGAAAAGGACACTGTCTTACATAGTGACCTGTTCCTTTACAGTTGTGACATACGAGAGTCAAGATATCCATTGGTGCTTGTTGTGTAAATGAAAAAAAATGTGGCACTGTCAGAAGGAGCCTCGTCCCCTACAGATTGATGGTAAAACTGGTGCGCTGGCTATGAGTTTGTTGGCCAAAAAATTGCTAGCTCGAGTTGCAAAGCTGATTTTATTGATTAAATGGTTGTCGGTGATACTGTTTTTGATGTCGACTACGTCCACTGCCCCTAGGATAAAAGTTTCGAGACCTAGTATAGTGGGTTGAAATATGGTTAAGATCCTCAACCGGACCCTTGTCTTTCCGTACTTAACATTCCTCCGTTAATAATAGCCCAAACAAGTCATCAGTCATCATGCGTGCTTCTAGTGATCTTCAAAAGTCATGATATATTCGATCCACTCAAACAATCCAAAATAGCATCCATCAAATCCTCATTCAAAGCAATATATTGTAGTGAACTCAATCTATCAAAAATCAACTTAGCACGTTTAATCTACTCAGAATTGATTCGTTACCTTTCTTTAGAGAATTCAATTGTTGCTTTCATTTCGAATTTGAGCCCTAGAGCCCAAAGCATAGGAACTCTCAAGTTTCATCTAGGCTTAACGAGCGAACTGGACTCCAGCAACTTGTGGCAGAATAGATGGAGAAATTGAATTTAAAACCCAGCTGAGAACTTGTTGGTCTTGATGTTTCCAAGTAAGAAACGCTGGGTTAGGCTTATTATCTTGTAAAACCTCGGTTGAAATTGCACAAGTTCCATCTATGAATTTGACACAATCACAACCAGCCAATAAAGGAATTAAAAGGGCATTCCATAGAACATAATTGTTTGATTCGAGTTTCAAGGGCAGCTTTTGCGAAATAACAAGGCTTGGATTGAACCGGCTGAAGTAGAAGAAATAATAGCCGATATGGTTGAGGATTGAGTAGAGGCTGAAGAGGGCATGATTTCGAAAGAAAAAGAAGAAAGAACAAAGGAGCAGAAGATTCCAATCAGTTTTGGTGGAGCTTAGGTTGACGATGGCAGTTTTGCCCTACACGGCTCTGAATACCATGAGAGAATGCTTAGGGTTTGAGAAAATCTCACTTAATGTATAGTGTAGTGAGTTGTATTCTGTTTATAATACATGTATCCTTCATCAAGAAATTACAAATACAATAGAAATTCTTTACAAACTAGGAAACATTCGTAAACTGAAAATACATGTTTATCAAGATTTCCTTGTCTTTCCTAGCCTTTAATCAGCCACCAAATGAGCTAAACGTTGATCAGCAGGAAAATTTACATATTGGTGGAAGCAATTATTTAAGTATCAAAATTATTTGCTTATTATTGATTTAAATTTTCATGTTAATATTATGATTGTTTAAACGTCAAGCCTAATTTTCTTCATGTACACAAGACTTGTGTCATCCTAGGTCATTGGTTGAGCATTTAATTTTATGCATTTCCGAGTTTCATCTTATGTTTAAGTTCTCAATATAGTTTTTCTACATTCGTGAGTTTCATTCATTTCTGTTTCCTATTTATTTGTTTTCTTGCATAAGGATTCCATTCTAGTGAGTACCATGGATTAAAAAAAATAATCGTATGAATCAGCGAATGCCCTACCCTGTGTCTCTCTTTGCTTTTTGGGGTTGATTTTGCCCCTTCATATCCAAAAGTAGCTTAAATGCTAAGAGGATTTAGGAATGCATAAATAAGGTTGAGTTGTCTAATATTTTCTTAGGGAAGTAGATCTACTGTAAGAAATGAGGGGTGCATTTATTTCAGTATTTCTCTATTCCATTAATTTATCTATTAACATGGTTATCGTGGTGGGTTTTGCGCAGGAAAGGTGATAATCATCAATATCAATTTGAATTATTAAACACTAGTAATGACAATAAAGAAGCTGTTGATCAATGACTTAAATGATTTTCTAAACTCTTTTGCTCATGACTAAATCTATTTATTGGTGGTTTGAACTTTGAACCTTTGCTCATTCACGAATCAGTTGACTTTTAGTTTCTTATCTTTGTTTAAATTGACTCTTTTTCACAAATTGACTCCGTGATCGTAAAACTTCTTTTCTATATACTATAATCTTATTGAATGAAGTTCGTTTTCCTATTACCAGTTAGTTGTGATTCTGTTTATATGTGGACTATGGAACTTTTCTATTTGCAGCTAGGTTTAGAGGGGTTTCTTTTATCATAAATTGTTTTTCTGTCTTTCTATGAACCGGAGCATAATTGATTATCATATTGGTTTCAGTGGATGGGTGACAAAAAGAAAAATGCTTCTGCCTTTGTCCTATAGCAATATTCCCTTACACTCTGATTATCTTTGTGTTTATAACTGCCGTAATCCATATATTCCAAATATTACATCCCTTTCTAAAATCGGAAAAGAGATTTGTTGGCATCGTTGTTACTATGCCGAATGACTATTTTTCCTTGCACTTTCAAGATTGATTTCTCCAGATCTCATATCATAGCTGCAATTTTTGGGAACTTTTTTTGCATAGGATGCTTTCTAAGAAGCTGTATTGTTAATAATTTTTTTATTTGCCTTTCTGCATTGAGGTCCGACACAACTTCAAAGAAAGCTCTCTTGCAAATGTTATTTCAGGTTGTATAATTTTCAGTTTATGAAAAAGATAATGCCAAAATTTCACAAGGATCCATATACGTCATATCTTAACATTCAATTTTCTACACTAATCCTCTTCCCTCTTGTTTCAAAGTTCTTTGAGTGTCTAGCTTTGACTCATATTTTGTATAAATATTTATGTATTATCTCTTTGATACCTTTCTGTATTTGTCTTTTAACTTTATTTATTGAGTATAATTTCAAAATTCATTCTACATGAACGATGTTTATTATGCTTGTGCATTTTGGCACATGTAGTTTGTTGTAGCTCCCAGATAGCCGGTGTATTTTAGGTTATATACATACATACATACATACAAATAGTGTTTGTATACAATTACAAAGATTACCCTATAAAGATAAATACAAAATATGTAAAGATAAATACTTAATATAAAGATATTATCTAACATCCCCCCTTCAAGTTGAGTCGGGTGAGACAACATGGCCAAGTTGTCACGTAAGATAGCAAACCGTGTATGTGATAATGGCTTCGTGAAGATATCCACGATTTGTTTGTCCGTGGAAATGTAACAAACGAACAACTTCTTTGCAACAACCCGTTCACGAATAAAATGAAAGTCAAGTTCAAGGTGTTTCGTCCGATTGTGGAAAATTAAATTAGCAGTCAAGTATGTGATACTTAAATTATTGCACCAAATGACTGGAACTGTCATCAAAGGCATTGCGATTTCTCGTAGAAACATGTCGAGCCACGAAAGTGTTGAGATGGTTGTTGCTAAGGCCTGGTACTTGGCCTCAGTGGAAGACCGGGAAATAATCTTTCATTTCTGGCAGCCCATGAGATAAGATTGGTTCCATGATAAACCACGAATCTCGTAACAGAGAATCTATCGTCCGGATCGCCAGCCCAATCGGAATCGGAGAAGGTAGTGAGGGAAACGAACGTTGTGGCGTGTATCAAAGATCAAATGATGATGTGCCCTTAATATAGCAAAGAATCCTCTTTAGCGCTTTCCAATGAGACTCACGTGGAGCATGCATAAATTGTGCTACCTTATGTAACGCAAAAGCAATGTCCAAGCGCTGTGAGCGGACGACACGGAATGCGTTGGGTCGAGAGCACGCTGAGAATGAGAGGGGTGGTCCACGGGGATGTTTTTGTAAAAATAAAATTATCGGATCGGGGACCCCGATAGGTTTAAAAGAGAAAGCGAAATAAATTTCAATCATCACAACCCGAAATCGCCGTCTCTTAGTGTAGAGTCGTGACGAGCGTTGAAATTGCCAAAAATAAAATAAAACCCGTTCCACTAAAACAATGTATATCTGCGATAGCGATAAGTGGGATCATCTCCTCAGGGACTTATGAAATCAATATTCTTTGATAAAATAACTAGTAAAATTGCAACGTAAAATAAAAATTGGGGGTTTGAAGTTGAAGCGAGAAATTGATAATTAACAAAATTAATAAATTAAAATTTGGAAGGAAAGGAAATTCAGTTGGAAATAATCTTCCGACTAAGGAATACTTTCAGCTTTATATCAACCGATCACAGGCACAAAACATAAATTTCTTGAATCAGTCAGTCAGTTTAATCATGATGGCACGATTAATAAAATCTCTTCCAAATATGAGAATGATAGTAGATAGCTAAATCATTTACTCTCAATTTTGAAACGCACTTGCAGATAGGTGACAAGGTTTGATTTCGAAAAGGCTTTACGTGTAAGAACCGACTTTAATTCGAGACTCTATGATAGCATAAAGAAAAAGACTTAACCCAAATCCAACCATGAAACTTTAAAAGAGTTCGTTTGTTACAAAACTTCTATTGTATCATGATAGCACGAATACAGTAAAATAATGATATGTTTGTCTCTTCGATAAACGACAACCGGCCGAATTGATGAAATAAAAAATTGAACAATAAAAATATTGCTGATTTGGATCTGAAAACTGAAATTCAGAAACGCAAGTAAGAATAAGCCTCACGTTAATAACGGCTACACATAATTGAATTAAAAACTAAAATTATCATTCAAAATCAATCAAAAATAAAATTCAACAAAAACTAAACGTTGCTTTTTTTTTCAATCCGGTCCAATCCAAAGAGATTTGCCCTCTGTATACTAGTCTTCAAATAGGATAAAATCCTATCTCCTAATTAGTTAAGAAGTTTTCCTAAAACAAAACATTAGAATCCCTTTTGTTTTAAATTCCTATATTATCTGATAAAAATATAATAAATAATAAAATGACAAAGGTTCCTAATGAAACAATAAGTCTTCTGTTGGAATTCAGTTGCTCGATTCCCAGATCTGCCTTTGTACGCAGTCCGCTTACCCTTGACTCTAGTCTAACTTCACACAGCTACTGCCTCTTTAACGGATTACTGCTTCTTTATCTTCAATGTTAACTTTGACTCCAGGTTAACTCCATTTCCTTGATATTTCAAATCAGAATTGCTTAACACCTGAATACACAAAGTTTAACCACAAATTAGCAATAAACCATTCCTATATATAGAACAATAGATAATAAACCATGCTGAAATTGTAACCTATCAAGTCACCACCTGGATTAGCTCTTCCAAGCTTGTGAGGCTTAATGTCCAGGGGACGGCCCACTAAGAAACAGAAATTCAGGTTCGGGATAAGTTGCTTACTTCTTATTGGATCACATTAAATTACATCTACAGAAAACCATGTTTCTTAATTATGCATATTTAAACTTATGTCATTTTCGTGTTTATAATGTATGATTTAACGTGCATGCGGAAAGCAGCAAATCCATACATAAATCAGTAAATAAATACGGAAAAATAAATTAATAAAATACATCACCTCGAGGGATGCAACTCATAAGTGTATAATTACACTTATTATCATGATATTTTCAATTATAAAATGATATGGTTTAGAGTCATTTTATACTTCATATAAAAGATTTCTAGTTGTTTTTATGCAAGTGCAGAAACTAGGTGAATCTTGAGAGTAAAATGATCAAAGATGGAATTCTATATGAAAAGAGTGAAAAAGGTGTAAAAAGATGTGTGGAACACAAAGAATTGGCTTAGGATCGAAGCTGTCAAAGTTCGGCAAAGTTGCAAAGAAGAAACATGAAGAAAAACAAATATCAAGATCGTGACAACCATTCGCGATCGCGACTTGTTACTCTTTACTAGCAGAAAGTTTCCAACCAATAGTCACGATCGTGACACATATATCGCGCTCGTGACTTGTGACGGTTATTGGTAAACTCTTCTCAACTACCAACCGTTGGATAAAAATGATCAACCGCCACCAACTATCAAATGAAAAGACACCTTTTGGAAGCAATCTAATCATGAAAAGGTGCTTATCCATTGAAGATGAGGATGAAACTTTACATCCAATCACAATGAAGTGATACAACTCTTCGCCAATGGACATAACTCTTCGTTTGGATAGACGCAACCCTTCGCCCTCTATAAATAGGGTTCAAATCTAACAAATTTCATGGTGTGTGGCATATGGTACAGTGAAATTATAGAGGGTATATAATACACATTAAGAGTGAAAATTATATAGATTTCACTAATTCAAAGTGTTAGTGAGAAAAATTTTTAAGTGATTCGATTCTTGTTTCGATCACTAGATTTCTCCACAAATTCGAGCGATTGTTGTATGAGTGTAATTGTAAAGCACTTATCAATAAAATTTTATGTTCTTCAACATTCATTTGTTCGATATTTACAAAGAATAGCATCCTAGCGGAGGTTCTGTACGAGTCGAGACCGAATTCAAAATAGACGCAAGAATTGCGGGAATGGACAACTCCCATTAAAGAGTGGATACGGTTTGATCAACTTTAGCTTTCACTTGCATACCTTACAACTTTACTTTATTTTCTACTTATACTTTCTATTTCGAAATTTATGGTATGTCTATGTGTCATAACGAGTATTTCGTCTTACGTCATATATATTAATCAAGTTATTTATGCTTTCAAGATAACTTTAAGAGTGATTTCGGGGTTAACAAGATTGTGTATAATCACTGGATCTGTGATTATAACGCTGTTTAGTGAGCCAACATTTTTGGAGTGGTAACTTGCTAAATATGTCTATGTGAGAGCGACTCGTATTAAGCATAGTATTATTGTTATCCATGTTTTTATAAGTGTCATAATTCATTTACCCTAGATTTAGAAAAGTCATCTCATGTGTTGCTTTGTGGTGAATTATTGAATATTTGGGCATCTAGAACCATGTTTGTTAAAGTTATCTAGTGTATGAAATATCCTTGATGATTTTGCATATTTTTCTCCACTATACTTGCTCTTACTGAATATCTATATAGTTTACATCATCTTTAACCTGAACATGCATCTGTCTTTTCATTAGTCTACCATCAAAACCCTCCAATACAAATTATCTTATTTCTTTGTTTCGTAACTCTAGTTTGTCCTTAGAATCGAATTCCTTCCTTGTGGGATCGATATCTTTTAAAACTACATCGTTATTATATACTTGCAGTGGTCATTATTTTTCTATTTGATAAGTGGTATTAACAACACCTGTTCGTATTTTGAACTTTTATCTTATCAGTAGAAAAGTGGAAAATAAGGTTTTGGCACCATTACCGAATATAAGCCTATCGGAACGATATAGTCAAAATCTTGCGATCACGACGCATGTCAAAGGATTCCTTTTATCTTAGACTTTAGTGAGGAATCTCCAATATTCTGTACTGGCACCTTTTGTCTATGAGGACCATTGGAATATCTTCTTTAATTTCAATGCTTTTTGTCATGAAAAGCATCAAAGGAATATTCTGTTTCTCACAGAAACCGTTAGTAGCACAAGTGTCAAATATTTCTCTAAGTATCAAAGGTACACAACTTTTTTATTAAAAGTTAACTCAGCACAGCTGAGTAAATAGCTTATAAACTATGTAATACTCAGCTCAACTCAGCTTTTCTTACTCTAAGGTAAAACTTAATTAATTACTCAGTAAACAGAGTTGTTTTACCTTGAACAACCTCGAGTAAAATTCATTAATCAAGAGTATACTTAGTATTCAATTAATTTTACTATCCTAGTCAGTTTGTTATTTCCAAAATATTTTAAATACTACAAAGTACTATTAACTTGGATTCAACACTGGTGTTTTACATTTGCCATATTTTCTTGGTTGTGCACTCTTGAAGCGCATACCTTTAGTCTTTACTGGTTTTGGATCAAGAATGTCTTCAAACTTTTCATCGGGCACATGCAAAAAGATTTTGCCTTCCAAACAAATAACTATTTTTATCATCTTATTAGTAATTTCTTTGAAACTTACAATGGAATTAAAGGCAAGTTGACACATTCTCTTACAAGAAGAAGTTAAAGCACCAAAGTGAACAATGGACAAGGCATATTAGAAAGCATACTCTCATCACTTGTATCTAAAAACTGATTTGCATCTTTATCCATCTTCTAAGGAATGAGGAATCTGGAATGCAAGGTAACTACTCTAACTTCATAACATCTATAAAATGGCGATGAGAAAATCCACATGATTCAAAATGCATACAAGAAAATTTAATAGTTTGAGATAACGAATTAAATACCACTATTCTTGAATGTCCTTGACTCGGTAACCTATGAATTTTATATACATGGTCATCTCCTTTGTATTCCACAAACCCATCCATATTCTTGATTCAAATCTTATTGAATCTTTGAAAAAGAAGAAGGTGTGTATCTTTCAGTTGCGTGTCTTTCATATGCCTTAAGAGCATGTGCATAGGTAGGATAAGAATGTGATGCAATGTGATCAGCCTTAAGTTCATTATAACGAATCTTGTCCAATGTCATTTTAAATTGTTTGACTAATTCTAACATATTCAATTTATTTCTAATATATTCATTCAAAAAAGAATGCAACCCCTCACACTTAGATGTTGTCTTCACTCCTTCGAAATATGAATCAGTCCATAATGCACAGTCATCATACATATGTTGAATCCAAGAATTATTTTATAAATCATACTTCGAAATCATAGACTTCCATTTGGCTTCAAATTCATTCAACTCCATAGGTTTAAGCATTATTTCTCTGAAATCTTGATTAAAATATGAATTTTTCCCTTCACGAGTTGCATTTCTTTGAATATGCCAACTACATAAATTGTGAGTGATGATAGGAGCTGCACCCCAAGTAGTACCACACATAGTCAAATCTCCATCAGTTTCAACATATAAAGGTTTTTTTTGCCACTTAAACAATCTAGAAAAGTATTTAACAAGCAAATATAAGAAGGTGTTTGCTCATCTTCTAATAATGCACATCCAACAATCGATTGGTGATGATGATTGACACCTATAAGTATAACTAATGGTGAGCAATAAATGTTTCTTTTATAATATGCATCAAATGCAACAACATCATAAAAAATAGAGTAATTTAGTCTAGATGTGGAGTCTGACCAATATAACTTACCTAGTTGACCATTTTCTTTGGTTGTGGATTTAAAATAAAAAATCGAATCATTTTCTCTTTTGGAAGCTAAAAACCGCAATGTTGTGAATGCATCACCATCTTGTATCTCCATTTTTGTAGCAATGTTCATATGGTTATAGATATATTTTGGTACAAATTCTAGATTTTGAAAATCTCCACTTTGATATGCTAGAAAACCAACAATTTTACTCGTATTCACACCAACATCATACATTTATTTAGCTTGAGCCGTATCTCCATCATTAGTGCTCCTATTGTACATGCTTAGGTTGCGTTAACTCATGGTTATGAGAAGGAATAAATTTTCTTACAATATCAGTTTTACTGGTCAGGCCTACTTGAAAACAAGCATCACAATTTTGTCGAGTCTCACTCCTTTTTCATTTTTTCTTTTCTTGTGTGTGAGTGACATTTTTTTACCTTATGTTGGTCCTGAATAGCTAGGAAAAGTACTAGAGGGGGGGGGGTGAATAGTACTTTAAAAATTCCCTTCTAGATTTAAAAACTTTTTCCAATTTAAAATAGTTTTGCTCAATCTCAAGTATAAATTAATTGCAATAAAGTAAATGCATAAAATATAAATTGCAAGTAATTAAAAGAGTATCAATAGCGAGATTGAGACACAACAGATTTATCCTGGTTCGGCAACCCCTTTGCCTAGTCTAGCCTCTAAGTCAACTGACTTGAGATTTTTCAATATCTTTTATTTTCTTTACGAGAAGAAAACAAGCCTGATGATACTTTTTTCAGGCTCAAGTATCAAACCTTACATCTGTTGTTTTTGCGAGCTCACAACCAAACCTTACTACAACTGTTTTTGTATGCTCAACAGTCAAAACTATCTTGTTATTTTTGTGAGCTACATAACAAAACTTAACCTTTGTTTTTGCAGGCTCAACAATGAAACCTTACATTTCTTAATTGAATGAATTTTGTGTTGTATGAACACTTGAAGAAGCTTTTCTCTCTAAAGCACTTGAAGAATTTCAGGGAAGATAAATTTGTTCGAAACTTGTATTATATAAAATTTGCTTTGAGTCTTCCAAGTTTCAATATTCATTTTGACTTCTATATGAATATACATTTCCAAGAGCCTCTTGAAGGATTTGAAAATATAGCCATTGGAGATTTGAAATAATCTGATGAGTTATCTCGTCAAGCTTGTCAAATCATCATGTCAGATGTTATATCTGCTAGTTTATGTCACTTCAAATCTGCTGAGTTTTAACATCATCAAGATATCAAATCTTTATGAATCTTTTGTTTGTTAAAGAAGAGAAAATCTTCTTGCTGTCATATCATATAGATTTTACATGATATCCGCAAAATCCTTTGCCTAAAGATCTTCTTCATGTCATATCACAAAGATTTTATATCCATTTTATAATATCTTACAGAATCTAAATATTACATAAAATCTTAATGTGGCATATCATCAAGATTTTAGAAATCTTAATCAGATTGGAAAATCCGATACATGTCACATTACAAAGATTTATCCATTTTTTGAAATTTTTCATATTCCGAATGTCACATCAAATCTTAGTTCGTCACATCATAAAGATTTTAGAAATCTTTACTAAATTTGGAAAATCTGATACATGTCACATCGATTGAGTTTATATCACATCAGCTTCCTTTATGTTAAATCGGTTTGTCTAATGTCCAGTCAACTTGAAATAATTTGAATTTTATTTCAATCTTCCATTCTTCATTTTATAATTGCTTCTTCAATAAATATATTTTGATATTAACTCAATGAAGTATTTTTATTAATTTTATCAAATATATTGTCTATGATTTGTCTATTTTATCATCTTGTTGTAATCATCAAAATTAGACTCAACACCTTCCTGCAAACCCATTTTTTCATTCTTGGTTGACCATTTTTTGTTGACTGTGGGTCATGAACACCAATATTAAAACCGATTTGCTAGCTATAATCTTTGTAAATATATTCTACTGCTTCTAACGAGTCAAATGCATTTTACTTATTTCGTTCATTTGGAGAAATTGCACTTTTGATGCCATCAAAATTTTCTTGAGGTGGAGCATAATCTGCAATAGCTTCTCTCCGATTATAAATTATAAATACTAGATAAACTGATAAGAGTAAAATTTAGTAATACATCTGAAATTATAATGCATACAATTTCAAACTTGCATGAGTTCTATGAAACACTTAAATGTATGACTATTGTAATGCTTGTTCCCATATTGTAACTGTTATTATATAATCATATTATAGTTCATTAGTTTGGATTGAACTCAAATTTAATTTCGTAAACATGCAACCGGAATTAGCCTCATCATAGAAAGCACATGAATACTTTTACACTTGAATAAATTCAAACATTTGAAGAAACTCATTTATGTCAGATAAAAAATCATTGATTCCAATATGGAAATAGATTGAAGTTCGAACAAATAAATACTTAAGAATCTAGTTAATGGGGGTTCTGCAAGCGATTGAGAGAAAAAACAATAAATGATTCCAAGATAAAATCAGATTGAAATTTGAACTGCAACTATTGAAGTTTCAAAATCTCAGCTTTATCCCATTTTAGTAGATTTCAAAAAAAAGAAATTAACAGAATTTTACTGAAAATATACTTTTTAAAAAATATTTAATTTTTCTAAGCTAATTTTTAGACAATGATAATTGTTTTAAACAATAAAAAGATCACTCAAGATAATTTTACGAATAAAATCTAAAATTTTAAATGAACAACTAAATATCGAATTTTAAAATCTTTTATCTAAAACAAATATTTGAGATAATAAAAAAATCTAAACTTTTTTTCAAAAAAAAGTTAAGCAGTAGAGCTTATACTAATGCCTAAATTAAAATCTAATCTAATCTTTTAAATGAAAAATTATAAATATATTATCTAGAGTTAGAGGATTACGAAAAATGTTAAAACTTTAGGAAATTAATTAAAACACATTCCTACTTTATGTGTATGACTAGTAATTTTTTGTAAAGATGACCCTTCAATGCCTTCATATAAAAATCTTCAACTTTGCAAAAAAAAAGAGATTGATGTTTTAAAAAAATATTCAAATAGTAGAAAAATTAAGCTTTATGTAAAATAATCAACTTTTATGAGAATTTTTTACAGTTAGTCATATATTATGTAAAAGAATTATTAATTTTCGTCAAGTTAACACTTTACCAAAAAATTTCTTCAACTTTGCGAAAAATGAACAAAAATTGCTAAATGAAAAAGTGATAGTTACAAAAAATGTTACAACTTTACAAAATAAATTTGACTTAACATTGATGTGGGCCCTCGTATATGTAATCAATTGTGCCCATTTTAGCTATAAAAGAAATTTGAATGTTAATCAATCATATTAAGTGAATTAGAAGGACCCCATAACTCTCCTGATCTTTGAAAAAGATCCCGTAACTCTCTCATCCTTTAACAAATGGATCATAAAGATCCCTAAACGCCACATGTCCTCTTCTGATTGGTATGATTTTTCAAAGATGTCGTTTTTCCTAACTTTCTATCTCTAATCATAAGTTGCGTGTGACATTGGGAAAGCAAAGTGGTACATTTTTTTAAAGTTGAGGGAGTTACAAAATCATTTTTGAAAAGATGAGGGAGCTACGGGTCCTTTTCAAAGATCAAGGGGCAGTAGGTAGAAGTAGCAAAAGTAGGGGAACCAATTATATATTTGTTTAAAGTTAGATTTTGAGATTTATTCATGTTTACTTCATTTTACAATTAATGGTTTAAGCTATGAACTTGAATAATTATTTGAAAAGATATTTGAAATGTATATCATTGAAGTAATTAAATACTGGACACAAAAAAATATGCCTCATCCTAACTACTACGAAATGCATGGGAATTCAATAGAGTAGGAATAAAAGAAGTATTGCTTTGTTTTTTGGGGAAGTTTTATAAATGAGCTGAAAGCTAGGAATAATTTCAGCTCAAGTTTTGTATCCTAACTTATTTAACCAATTAAGTTTCATATTTACCTTCTATACGCTCCAAAGTTTCTGAGTTCACCTCCCTTACCTTCTACGCTTATTTTTTAATTTTCTTTTCTTATTCGCCATTATCTCTTAAACTGCTCATTTTTTGACATAATTCTTTAGAGTTTTTTGTTCATCTCATTTTTATCTTCGAAACGCCATCCATTGTGATGTACTTTTTCGAAAATATTTTTTCAACTGGTAAGAAACTAGTAAATAAGTGGTATGTAACTGGTAGGAAGAACAAGATGTGTCAATTTTGTTATGAAAGTATGGTAGGTAAAACAAATACATGCCAAAAGTTTATTTCCATAGCAATAAACAAACAACTATAATCTTAAAAGTAATGAAAATGCATTAGAAAGTGATTACAATATGTAAAATGGAATTCTACAAAAGTATTGAATAAAAAACAGTAGAAATCTGGTATGTAACTGGTATGAAGAACAAAAAATGCCAAAACTAATAAGAAACTTGTAGGTAAGTGGTAGGAAACTAGTATGGAGAACAAAAAATGTCAAACCTAGTAAGAAAGTGGTAGGAAACTGGTATGAAGAACAAGTTATGTCAAATTAATCTTGAAAATTAATTAAAATGCCTTAGAAAGTGATTAGAACATGTAAGATAAAACCATTGAATCAAAATAGTAGGAAACTAGTATGTAAATGGTAGGAAACTGGTATTGAAATTAAAACAGTAGGAATCTGGTATCTAACTGGTATGAAGAATAAAAAAATGTCAAAACTAGTAAGAAAGTGGTAGAAAATTGGTATCTAACTGGTATTGAAATTAAAATAGTAGGAATCTGGTATCTAACTGGTACGAAGAATAAAAAATGTCAAAACTAGTAAGAGAGTGGTAGGAAACTAGTATCTAACTGGTATTAAAATTAAAATGGTAGGAATTTGGTATTTAACTGGTATGAAGAACAAAAAATGTCAAAACTAGTAAGAAAGTGGTAGGAAGCTGGTAACTAACTGGTATTGAAATTAAAACAGTAGGAATCCTAACTGGTATGAAGAACAAAAAATATCAAAACTAGTAAGAAAGTGGTAGGAAACTGGTACCTAACTGATATTTAACTGGTATTGAAATTAAAATAGTAGGAATCTGGTATCTAACTGGTATGAAGAACAAAAAATGT
>CATIWQ010232580.1:0-12552 GCA_949673415.1 Euphorbia schlechtendalii
ATTCTTTAAGAAGATTAAGATGAGTAAAATCTCTAGTTCTTATTTCTTCAGAATAACATTCTAATTTATTATAAAAATAGTCTTTTAGATTTATAACTCGTCTTAATTTTTTCTCATTTCTTTCAATTCTGTTTTTTATAATCAAAATTCTATTCATTATAGTCTTAGAATAGCAAAGCAAATTTCTCTTCACTCAGCTAGAAAGATCACATGAAAGCGCAATCTAGAGAGGAGAGGATACTTATGTTTGCAATATGTAAATTGAGAGTATCGAAGTATAAATTTATACCTTTTCAGCTTTGTATTATCAAATGTTCTGAATTCTGCTCAACTCAAGAGACTATTTTAAGAAAGCTTTGGTGTGAGTTGTAGCAGAGTATATGATACCAAACAAGGGGGGGAGGTCTTCTGAATTACTGCCTCAATTAAAAATGTATATTAAAATCTTCAGATTCAGAAAGAATAATTGAGGTTAATTCAAGATTATAATTTCTAATATGAGCTTCTACTCTTTCTATACAATTTCTAACATGTATAATTCTATTAGTGAATTCTAAGATCATAGATTCATGCCATCTGGTTAATTCTAAAGATCTTTTATATTGTATAAATTCTAAATTATAATAGTCAAGTCTAGTCTGACAGAAATTATATAAAAGATTAATTCTTCTTAGTCTATCTTCAGCGTGTTCAATTTTATTTCTAAATTCTAGAATTCTATTCATTATTTAATTCCTAAAATCATATATTAAAGTTTACAGATTCTGATAAAATAGTAGAGGTTAATTCTAAATTTAAAGTTCTTATTTCCTCTTTTATTTCAAGTTCTCTTCTAGTATAATGTCTAATATTCTGTAAACAAACACGTATTTGGCTTACTATCCATTCTTTAAGAAGATTAAGATGAGTAAAATCTCTAGTTCTTATTTCTTCAGAATGACGTTCTAATTTATTATAAAAATATTCTTTTAGATTTATAACTCGTCTTAATTTTTTCTCATTTGTTTCTATTCTGTTTTTTATGATCAAAATTCTATTCATTATAGTCTTAGATTAGCAAAACAAATTTCTCTTCACTCACCTAGAAAGATCACACGAAAGCACAATCTTGAGAGAAGAAGATACTTATGTTTGCAATATGTAAATTGAGAGTATCGAAGTATAAAATTATACCTTTTCAGCTTTGTATTATCAATTGTTCTGAATTCTGCTTAGCTCAAGAGATTGTTTTAAGAAAGCTTTGGTGTGAGTTGTAGCAGAGTATAAATCTATTTTTATAGCTAATAAAAGTAAAGTATACCGGCTACTGTTCTTTACCGATTCTTTCTTAAGTATCTGTATTATTTCTGTCTTACCTAAGTGCTAACATTTTGTATTTTTTCTTATTATAAAAACGTCATTACTTACGTCTATAAGCATTATCGTTGCCGGGTTCAATAAATTATTTTGGTGTATATGTGACTCAGCGTAGCATTAATAATGTCTATTAGTATCAATAATTTATCTAATATAGTCTTAGTGTGGTATGACACAGTATATTGCTTTGTCTTTTATTATATATTTATTATTATTATTATATCTATTTTAATTATAGTTGGCTTATGTCAAAAATCTTTTCGAAATTTAGATGTCATTTAATAAACTTTTTGGAATACTCTTTGTTGAAAACACCTAACCTGGAAATTCTTATCCAGATAACCTTTTAACAAAGTTTTTTAATAAGGAATTTAAATTTCAACCTCCAAATTTTCTTAAAATTTATTCTCTTTCATCTGAAAATCAAAATTTTTTTGCTCTAGATTTTCCAAAAAAGATTTTAACTAAAAGAAATTTCCTTATATATAGCTCATCCAACTGGTACTTTTAAAAACGGGACTTACAACCAGACTGCCCTATTTTCCCAAGGCCTTTTGCTGTTCTTTTTTGAAAAGTTCTTTTAATTAAAAATTTTCTTAAAGAATCATTTGCAGAGATAAAATGAAACCCGAGCCAACACGAAAATATAGATTCTATAAAAAATATTATAAATATTACAAGCTTAATTATAACTACAAGCTTAAGTATCAGTATTACAATAGTTCTCTGAGATTACTAAAGTCTCAAGTATAGGTTTCTAAAGACTTATTAATCTTTCTAAAAACTTAGTAATCTCCTACTCCTTCTTTCAATTACTTCTTATTTATACATCATCATAAAAAATAAAATCCTAATAATGGTGGGGACATTTTCCCACTACATTATCTTAATATCTATTTTTCTGGTCTAGTTTCTTCCAGTTGTCTCTTGTTTCTTTTTCCAAAGCCTTCTCTTCTAGGGGGGTATATTCTCTTTAGATGCCGTTGATTTTTCTTCTGGTATTTGGGCCTTGCTAGAGGCTTGAGGCGTCTCTTCCCTTTGGGCTACTTGGAAGTTTAAGTCTTGTTCAGTATAAAATTTTATAGTAGGTCTTTGTACTCTTATGTCTAATTGGTTAGGAAATTCGTAGACATTATTATACCAATCGGCCCACCCAACAGATGGCCTAGTATCCAAGTCTTCAAGCCCATGTCTTATATCATCTTGGACCTTCTCTATTTCTTTGGTAGTGCTTTCTATGTCCATAGATAAGTCTTTAATAAGGTCTGTATTATTATAGATTTTATCCAATTTTTCTAAAATTAGGTCTTCTTTTATCTTTCCCTTATCCCTTATCACTCCTGCGTATGATGTATTATTTTTGCAGTGCTCTAGTCTAGATTCTAAATCTTGTATCTTTTTCTTCATGAGATTCTCTTCTTCTTCCTTTTCTATTAATTCTCCATGTAGCTCATGTATTTTCTTTCTCATGCTTAACATTTCTTACGGTATGTCTTCTGGTACTTCTACCCGCATTGTTAGTATATCACTGTCATCTATAGTTTCTTTGGTTATTTCTGGGCTACAATAAAATTTATTCAAGTATTTCTGTGCTTCAGTATATGCTTCTTTGATTAACTGGTATTTCTTGTATTTAGGGTCTTTATGTCTGGTAACCTGTATTACTTCTTCCCATGTCTTATAGATCCTTGGTTGAGGACTGTTGTATACTACGTATGCAATGTTATTAGTATTTCTCTGGGTAAAGTAATAACTAAACCCATTTATATCAGCAATGGCATGTCTATCGTCTTTCTTTTTTACTGCTACCCATAGATTATCCAGCAGTATTCTTTCAGTATCATTCAGTATAGTGCCCTTGGGATAATTAAATGCCCAAGTAGTGTCTCCAAAGTCTGCCAAATTTAGTCTGTCTGAAAATACTAAAGCCTTTGGTTTAGGCTGGTTATTATTATTTATTTTCTGTATATCTCTAGGCATTTATCTATTTTCTAAGATACTTATTAAGTCTTCCAATGAAGGTCTTTCTGAAGTATTTCCCTGGTATTTTGTTATTTTGCCTTTGTCTCTTGAAGGTCTCATCCTTTTATGTATCTTTTCTCATTCGGATTGAGGGTATTTCCTGCAAAATCAGAAAATTGTAAGAGTCTTGATAGTATATCAGTAATATTATTATTTTCGCCCTGTATATGTTCTAGTTGTGGTTTATATCCTTTCTGTAATATAAGCGAAGTTAATTTATGCCATCTTTTATAAGAACTTTTCTTTTCTTTCTTTAAATTATTATAGTATTTGACAATAGCAATGCAGTCTATTCTAATTGTGAATTCTGTCTTTCCTATTATAACGAATTCAAATGATTCTAAAGCATAGTATATTGCTAGTAATTCTGAGTGTATGGTACTAATTTCTCCTTTTTCTGTAAAGGATCCACTAGCATATCTACAAATTCTTTCTTCAGTTTTATTTGTAGTCTTATGAGGTTTACTGATTAGAACGGCTCCCCATCCTGAGGCTGATCCATCAGTTTCTATTATAAGATAATCAGTATCCAAAGGTATTTCAAGTCTGGGTAAATATTTTACCTTCTCTTTTACAGTTCTAATTATCTCATGGTCTTTATAACTTAATTTCTCAAAAATTTCTTTTCCGGTTTTTAAGTATAATGGTCTTAAGTATTTTGATAAGTCTTTTATAAAAGGTCTAGCATAATTCAACAATCCTAAAAATTGCTGAAGTTGTTTCTTTTCTTTTATATTCTTAGGAAAGTCTAAAATTTTAGTAGTTATGTGAGGTTGAAATTCTATTTGCCCTTCCCCTATGATAACTCCTAAAAAATTTATTTTAGTCCTTCCTAATTCTATCTTTTTCTTTGAAATTATAAGTCCATTTTCTTCAAATTTCATAAAGACTTGTCTAAGATGTATATTATGGTCTTTAGCAGTCTTACTAAAAACAAGTATATCGTCTATGTATACTGCAGTGAAGTCTAATAGCTTCTCAAAAATTTTATCCATTGTAATCTGAAAAACCGCAGGTGCATTTTTGAGTCCTAATGGCATTACTAACCATTCCTAATGTCCTATGGGTTTGGACAGATAAATGCAGTCCATTCTATAGAGTCTTTATGCATTCTAATTTGATAGTATCCGGACTTAAGATCAAATTTACTCATAAATTTTGATCCCTGTATTTTATTTATTAGCATTTCTCTATTAGGTATATCGTATCCATTATCTTCGGGATTATCATTTAACTGTTTATAATTTATAACCATTCTTGGTCTTCCTCGTTTCTTTTCTGCATTTATTAACAAAGAAACTTGGGGATCTATGTCTAGATTATGAGCGTCTAATAAAATTATTTTTTATAAGTTCGTCTAATGCTTCTTTATACCATTCTAATTCTTTATTATTAGCGGGTATAGCTTTTCCTCTTATAGTTATATCAGGGTTTACAATTTCTAATTTATATTCTCTTGGATTTTTATTCCAATGTCTCTGAGGATTTTCTCCTATTATTTCTAGTTTTTCTAGTCTGAATTGATATTGTAAAATATCATCGTCTAAAATTATATTATTTAATTGATTAGAGTATATATAGTCCGATTCTATTATATATAGATCTGTATCTGTATTCGTATCATCTGAGTATTCTGTATTCGTATCATCTGAGTATTGTATATATTTCTGCTTCTGTATTCGTATCATCTGAGTATTGTATATATTGCTGCTTTTGTTTATCCTTAACATTATCCTTCTCTCCCCTTTGAAAAGAAGTTTTAGTAGTAACAGGTATAGAAAAAGTATTAAAACTAAAACTTATATAGTCTTTAGTTATTATTGCCATTCTATTATCATATATGAGATAGTCTAATCCTAGGATAGCTAGGTATCCCAATTGGTATAGATTTCTAACTGGTATATTAGTTATGGTAGTAACTAATGTATCCTTATTTATGTCTATCATTTCTATTATAACTTCTGGAATATATTAAGAACACATAGTTGTACTTCCATCCATTTGTCTGCCAATGGTAGGTTTATCTAAATTATGTTTATATTTGGAAGGAATTAATTTATCGTCTAGTTTAGATGTTGAACATCCTAAGTCTATTAATGCTAATCCTTGTATGGTTAGGTCTTGTATTTTACATATTATTTAAATAATATAACTGGTATATGGAGTTGTATACGGCTGTCTATTAATTCAATAGTAATTAAATCTTTTCTCATATCAGTCTAATAAAGTTTCATCATTTATATCAATTTCTATTAAATCCATAATATTCTTTTGATTATTTTCTTGTATTGTTATTTCTATTTTTTTCTTCTTCTAGTATACTTATTCTTTCTTCTAAATTAGCAATTCTATCTTCCATTAGTCTAAATCTTTCTCTGGAGGTTCTTTGTTCTATATTGTCTTTAAAATTATAAGTATTTCTAATATTTTTAGATTCTATTTCTAACGTTGGCCATTCTAAATTAATATCTTATTCTCAATAGTATTTACAGATTTCTGTATAGCAGTTATAACATTGGGCTCTTAATTCTATTACTGGGTATAGATGACATTTATAACATTCTTTATCATCGTTTCCTTGCTTATAATTCCATGTATGTTCTAAACTTTGTATTATATTATTCTGACTGTTTATTATTATATTTGAAAGATTATTTAATCCTTCGTTTTTATTTTCTGCGTCTTTATAAATATTTTCTAACAAATTTTCAAAATTTTTTATTTTTGGTTCTAAATTATCAGGTATTTATAAGTAGGTATTAATTCAATCTTAGTATTTATTTCGTCTAATTTTAATAAATTTTCTCGGAAAAATTTATTAGCATCAAGTATTAAGCTTTTAATATCGTCTAATTTTTTATTTATTTCTAATAATTGTATTGAATTATTAGGTTGTATTTCTTGAGTTTTAATAGCTCGGTCTAATTTATTATGTACTGCTTCTAATATTATATCATTTATTTGTTTCTCTGCTTTAGTCTCTATATGTAATTCTTTTATTAAATTTCTTATATATTCTAATTGATCGTCTAAGTCAACAAATACTATAGTTCCAAGAGCTATAAGATTATTAAGTTGACTAGTCTGTATTTTATCTTGTCTAGTTATAAATTGTGTACTGTCTACTAATCCATTTAGATTGCCTTGATTATAAGATCTAGTGACTTCTTTTGCTTTATTGTATAATATTATTTGCTTATTATTCATTCACCAATGAAAGTGCTCTTAAATTCTGAAATTTGTTTATGAATTTGATCTATTTTGTCTTTAATTTATTTTCTTAATTCTTCTAACTGAAGAAGTTGGTGATACTGAAACCATATACTCAATAGTAAGTGAGATAGAAGAATATAATTCTAAAGAAGATAGTGAGAATGATAATGAACCCTTAGACTTATTAGACGCTATGGAAAGATATAAAAATATAAATATAGACTTTATGGATAGAATTGAATGTTTAGAACATACATCGAATTATAAGAAAGGAAATGACGATAAAGAACGTTATAAATGTCATCTATACCCAGTAATAGAATTAAGAGCCCAATGTTATAACTGCTACACAGAAATCTGTAAATACTGTTGGGAAGAAGATAGTAATTTAGAATGGCCAACGTTAGAAATAGAATCTAAAAATATTAGAAATACTTATAATTTTAAAGACAATATAGAACAAAGAACCTGGGGAGAAAGATTTAGACTAATGGAAGATAGAATTGCTAATTTAGAAGAAAGAATAAGTATACTAGAAGAAGAAAAAATAGAAATAACAATACAAGAAAATAATCAAACGAATATTATGGATTTAATAGAAATTGATATAAATGATGAAACTTTATTAGACTTATATGAGAAAAGATTTAATTTCCATAGAATTAATAGACAGCCTTATACAACTCCATATACCAATTATACTATTGAAATAATATGTAAAATACAACACCTAACCATACACGGATTAGCATTAATAGACTCAGGATGTTTAACATCTAAAATAGATGATAAATTAATTCCTTCCAAACATAAACCTAATTTAGATAAACCTACCATTGGCAGACAAATGGATGGAAGTATAACTATGTGTTCTCAATATATACCAGAAGTTATAATAGAAATGATAGACATAAATAAGGATACATTAGTTTCTACCATAACTAATATACCAGTTAGAAATCTATACCAATTGGGATACCTAGCTATCCTAGGATTAGACTATCTCATACATGATAATAGAATGGCAATAATAACTAAAGACTATATAAGTTTTAGTTTTAATACTTTTTCTATACCTGTTACTACTAAAATTTCTTTTCAAAGGGGAGAGAAGGATAATGTTAAGGATAAACAGAAGCAGAAATATATACAATATTCAGATGATACGAATACAGAACACTCATATGATACGAATACAGATATAGATCTATATATAATAGAATCGGACTATATATACTCTAATCAATTAAATAATATAATTTTAGACGATGATATTTTACAATATCAATCCAGACTAGAAAAACTAGAAATAATAGGAGAAAATCCTCAGAGACATTGGAATAAAAAAAAACAGAATATAAATTAGAAATTATAAACCCTAATATAATTATAAGAGGAAAAGTTATACCCACTAATAATAAAAAATTAGAATGGTATAAAGAAGCATTAGACGAACTTATAAAAAATAATTTTATTAGACGCTCAGAATCTAGACATAGATCCCCAAGTTTCTTTGTTAATAATGATGCAGAAAAGAAACGAGGAAGACCAAGAATGGTTATAAATTATAAACAGTTAAATGATAATCCCAAATATAATGGATACGATATACCTAATAAAGAAATGCTAATAAATAAAATACAGGGATTAAAATTTATGAGTAAATTTGATCTTAAGTCCGGATACTATCAAATTAGAATGCATAAAGACTCTATAGAATGGACTGCATTTACCTGTCCATAAGACATTGGGAATGGTTAGTAATGCCATTAGGACTCAAAAATGCACCTGCGATTTTTCAGAAAAGAATGGATAAAATTTTTGAGAAGCTATCAGACTTCACTGCAGTATACATAGAGGATATACTTGTTTTTAGTAAGAATGCTAAAGACCATAACATACATCTTAGACAAGTCTTTAAGAAATTTGAAGAAAATAGACTTATAATTTCAAAGAAAAAGATAAAATTAGGAAGGACTAAAATAAATTTTTTAGGAGTTATAATTGGTGATGGGCAAATAGAATTGCAACCTCACATAACTATTAAAATTTTAGACTTTCCTAATAATATAAAAGAAAAGAAACAACTTCAACAATTTTTCGGATTGTTGAATTACGCTAGACCTTTTATGAAAGACTTATCAAAATACTTAAGACCATTATACTTAAAAACTGGAAAAGAAATTTTTGAGAAATTAAGTTATAAAGACTATGAGATAATTAGAACTGTAAAAGAGAAGGTAAAAAATTTACCCAGACTTGAAATACCCTTGGATACTGATTATCTTATAATAGAAACTGATGGATCAGCCTCAAGATGGGGAGCCGTTCTAATCAGTAAACCTCATAAGACTACAAATAAGACAGAAGGAAGAATTTGTAGATATGCTAGTGGATCCTTTAGAGAAAAAGGAGAAATTAGTACCATACACTCAGAATTACTAGCAATATACAATGCTTTAGAATCATTTGAATTCTTTATAATAGGAAAGACAGAATTCACAATTAGAACAGACTGCATTGCTATTGTCAAATACTATAATAATTTAAAGAAAGAAAAGAAAAGATCTTGTAAAAGATGGCATAAATTAACTTCGCTTCTATTACAGAAAGGATATAAACCACAACTAGAACTTATACAGGGCGAAAATAATAATATTGCTGATATACTATCAAGACTCTTACAATTTTCTTATTTTGCAAGAAATACCCTCAATCAGAATGAGAAAAGATACATAAAAGGATGAGACCTTCAAGAGACAAATGCAAAATAACAAAATACCAGGGAAATACTTCAGATAGACCTTCATTGGAAGACTTAATAAGTACCTCAGAAAATAGACAAATGACTAGAGACATACAAAAAATAAATAATAATAACAGCCTAAACAAAAGGCTTTAGTATTTTCAGACAGACTAAATTTCACAGACTTTGGAGACACTACTTGGGCATTCAATTATCCCAAGGGCACTATACTGAATGATACTGAAAGAATACTGCTGGATAATCTATGGGTAGTAGTAATAAAGAAAGACGATAGACATGTCATTGTTGCTATAAATGGGTTTAGTTATTACTTTACCCAGAGAAATACTAATAACATTGCATACGTAGTATTCAACGGTCCTCAACCAAGGATCTATAAGACATGGGAAGAAGTAATACAGGTTACCAGACATAAAGACCCTAAATGCAAGAAATGCCAGTCAATCAAAGAAGCATATACAGAAGCAAAGAAATACTTAAATTAATTTTATTATAGCCGAGAAATAACCAAAGAAACTACAAACAACAGTGATATACTAACAATGCGGGTAGAAGTACCAGAAGACATACCGCAAGAAATGTTAAGCATGAGAAAGAAAATACATGAGCTACATGGAGAATTAATAGAAAAGGAAGAAGAAGAGAATCTCATGAAGAAAAAGATACAAGATTTAAAATCTAGACTGGAGCACTGCAAAAATAATACATCATACGCAGGAGTGATAAGTGATAAGGGAAAAACAAAAGAAGACCTAATTTTAGGAAAATTGGATAAAATCTATAATAATAAAGACCTTATTAAAGACTTATCTATGGACATAGAAAGCACTACCAAAGAAATAGAGAAGGTCCAAGATGATATAAGACATGGGCTTGAAGACTTAGATAATAGGCCATCTGCTGGGTGGGTCGATTGGTATAATAATGTCTTCGAGTTTCCTAACCAATTAGACATAAGAGTACAAAGACCTACTATAAAATTTTATACAGAACAAGACTTAAACTTCGAAGAAGCCCAAAGGGAAGAGACCCCTCAAGCCTCTAACAAGGCCTAAATACCAGAAGAAAAATCAACGACATCTAAAGAGAATATACCCCTCTAGAAGAGAAGGCTCTAGAAAAAGAAACAAGAGACAGATGGAAGAAACTAGACTAGAAAAATAGATATTAAGATAATGTAGTGGGAAAATGTCCTCACCATTATTAGTATTTTATTTTTTATGATGATGTATAAATAAGAAGTAATTGAAAGAAGGAGGAGGAGATTACTAAGTTTTTAGAAAGATTAATAAGTCTTTAGAAACATATACTTGAGACTTTAGTAATCTCAAAGAACTATTGTAATACTGATACTTAAGCTTGTAGTTATAATTAAGCTTGTAATATTTATAATATTTTTTATGAAATCTATATTTTCATATTGGCTCGGGTTTCATTTTATCTCTGCAAATGATTCTTTAAGAAAATTTTTAATTAAAAGAACTTTTCAAAAAAGAACAGCAAAAGGCCTTGGGAAAATAGGACAGTCTGGTTGTAAGTCCTATTTTTAAAAGTACCAATTGGATGAGCTATATATAAAGAAATTTGTTTTAGGTAAAATCTGTTTTAGTAAATCTGGAGCAAAAAAATTTTGAAGAAAATTTGGAGGTTGAAATTTAAATTCCTTATTAAAAAACTTTGTTAAAAGGTTATCTGGATAAGAATTTCCAGGTTAGGTGTTTTCAACAAAGAGTTTTCCAAAAAATTTATTAAATGACATCTGAATTTTGAAAAGATTTTTGACATAAGCCAACTATAATTAAAATAGATATAATAATAATAAATATATAATAAAAGACAAAGCAATATACTGAGTCATACCACACTAAGACTATTTTAGATAAATTATTGATACTACTAGACATTATTAATGCTACGCTAAGTCACATATAAACCAAAATAACTTATTGAACCCAGCAAGGATAATGCTTATAGACGTAAGTAATGACGTTTTTATAATAAGACAAAATACAAAACATAAGCACTTACGTAAAACAGCAATAATACAGATACTTAAGAAAGATTCGGTAAAGAACAGTAGCCGGTACACTTTACTTTTATCAGCTATAAAAGCAGACTTATACTCTGCTACAACTCACACCAAAGCTTTCTTAAAACAATCTGTTGAGCTGAGCAGAATTCAGAACAATTGATAATACAAAGTTGAAAAGGTATAATTTTATACTTCGATACTCTCAATTACATATTGCAAACATAAGTATCCTCTCCTCTCTAGATTGCGCTCATGTGATCTTTCTAGCTGAGTGAAGAGAAATTTGTTTTGCTATTCTAAGACTATAATGAATAGAATTTTGATTATAAAAAACAGAATAGAAAGAAATGAGAAAAAATTAAGACAAGTTATAAATCTAAAAGAATATTTTTATAATAAATTAGAACGTCATTCTGAAGAAATAAGAACTAGAGATTTTACTGATCTTAATCTTCTTAAAGAATGGATAGTAATCCAAATACCTGTTTGTTTATAGAATATTAGACATTATACTGGAAGAGAACTTGAAATAAAAGAGGAAATAAGAATTTTAAATTTAGAATTAACATCTACTATTTTATCAGAATCTGTAGACTTTAATATACGATTTTAAGAATTAAATAATGATTAGAATTCTAGAATTAAGAAATAAAATAGAACATGTTGAAGATAGACTAAGAAGAATTAATCTTTTATATAATTTTTGTCAGACTAGACTTGACTATTATAACTCAGAATTTATACAATATAAAAGATCTTTAGAATTAACCAGAAGGCATGAATCTAAGATCTTAGAATTCACTAATAGAAATGTTACAATTTAGAAATTGTATAGAAAGAGTAGAAGCTCAGATTAGAAATTACAATCTTGAATTAACTTCAATTATTCTTTCTGAATCTGAAGATTTTAAAATACGTTTTTAATTGAGGCAGTAATTTATATGTATATCTATGTATCTATGTATGTATATCCATGTATCTTTGTATCTATGTATGTATCTATGTATGTGTATATATCTATGTATGTATATCTATGTATCTTTGTATCTATGTATGTATGTATATGTATGTATATATATGTATGTATGTATATGTATGTATGTATATATATATATATATATATATATATATATATATATATATATATATATATATATGTGTG
>CATIWQ010232638.1:0-18161 GCA_949673415.1 Euphorbia schlechtendalii
CATTATGACACATAGACATATCATAAACTTTGAAATAGAAAGTATAAGTAGAAAGCAAAGCAAAGTTGTAAGGTATGCAAGTGAAAGCTAAAGTTGATCAAACTGTATCCACTCTTTAATGGGAGTTGTCAATTCCCGCAATTCCAGTGTCTGCTTTGAATTCGGTCTCGACTGGTATAGAACCTCCGCTAGCATGCTAATCTTTGTGAATATCGAACAAACGAATATTGAAGAATGAAAAATTTTATTGATAAGTGATTTGCAATTACTCTTATACAATAATCGCTCGAATATGTAGAGAAATCTAGTGAGCAAAATAAGGTTCGAATCACTTATACTTTTTCTCGCTAACGTAGAACGAAACGAACTCTACATGATTTTTCTCTCTATCTATGCATAAACGTAAACACCATATATGCCACTTTCACACTCTCTACCACATGAAATTAGTGGGGTTTTGAGCCCTATTTATAGAGTAAGAAGGGTTGCGTCTATCCATACGAAGAGTTGTGTCCATTGGCGAAAGATTGCATCACTTCATTGTGATTGGTTGAATTGGTTTGATCTTATCCATAATGGAAAGGCACCTATTCATGATTGGTTGACTTCTAATAGGTGTCTATTCATTTGATAGTTGATGGCGATTGATCGATTTTATCCGACGGTTGAAAGAAGATAAGAGTTGACCAAAAACCGTCAAGGTCGTGACCACGAATTATGTCACGACCGTCAACACTTGATTGGCATCTTTCTGTTATGAAAGTTAACAAGTCGTGACCGTGATATGTGTGTCACGATCGTGACATGCCTTTTTCACATGAATCCTCTTCGTGATTTCTACCGATCTATGACATCTTCAATCCTTTGCCAAATCCTTTGGTTCCACGCATCTTTTTGCACATTTTTCACTCTTTTTCATAGAATTCCACTTTTGATCATTTTACTACCAAGATTTGCCTAGTATTTGCATTTGCATAAAAAACAACTACATACCACGTGAAATCTTTTATATGAAGTATAAAAATGACTTAAATTATAATGTTTAATGTGTAAAATTATTATAATAATAAGTTTAATTATACACTTATCAGGCTACATGGCAATCAAAATCCCCACTTGATGTGCTGGACATATATTGCCATAGTCCTCTTGGGCGGTTTATCAACAGTATCGATCGGCCCAGGCATGGAACCAAGAAGACCGGGCTTCAGGCAAAGAACCTCCATGTAATGATCAACCTCCTCTACCGTTATGTCAAAATGGACCAATACATTAGATTTAGGTTTAACTTCAGAGTCCTTAGGGCGATTTATAGAAGGCTCAGGTTTAAAAAAAGAGAAACCCAAATCTACGGGAGGAAGATTGGAAAGAGTATATGGAATCAAAATTCGAGGGGTATTATGAGAAAAGGTTGATGACGGGTTACTACAGGCGATGGTGGAGGTACCCTCATTAGCACCATCCTAGAAAGATCTTAAGGAAACATCGTGGATAGGGTGCACAGATTGAATGGAACTACTATGCGTGTCCTTATTTATCGGAGAATCAGGCGAAGAAGAAGAAACAATAAAGTGATTCATGTTGGAAAGATAGCGATAAAATCTTAACGGAAAAGCGAAAGGAAGAATTTGAGTAGTTAACTTAAAGGAAGTTGCAAAAGCAAAATGGGAGAAAGCGTGAAAAAATGAAACAGAGGTTTTACCCCCTTTTTTATAAGAATTCTGAAAGAGGGAAAATCAAAATTCAAAAAGTGTAATCATTACAAATTAACTACAGGAAAGATAAAGAGGCAGCTTGTTAGACAAGACAAGTAACCAAAAGTCGCGCGTGTAAGCCAAGAGCGATAAAGAAGTCAAAAGTCAACAAATCCTGAAGGAATTTAAATCCGACCGAGGGAGGGACATCTCTCTAAATACAGAGGAACAAATATAAAAATCATAACACGAGGACATCACATACAGCAAACCGACCTATTAATCGGTCGGTCACGACAAAACCGAACCACTTTAATATCATCCAACAATAATTTATACCAGGGAAAGGCGTACCATTATAGAAGGAAAAGGGAGCTGAGCCTTAAAAGGCGTCGCAATAAACCGAGTGAGGGACATCTGATGACAAGATATTATAACATAGGCCCATAAGCCCATATATAAGCAGCCCATAAGAATGAAGATTACATAGCACCCACAAAGAGAACCATGTGGTAGACATTCAAAATAAGAAGAGAGCCGTTGATACCGTTACAAGCTGTTAAAGGCAGACTCATTAAGAGCCCAAACGTAACCCCCACATTTATGACAACGGTTATATAGTCCCATATATAAAGCAAGACTGCTAAGGAGCAAGGTATTCATTCTATCACACTCAATACATACATTCTCACTTATTTATTCCCCGGAAACTAACTTTAGTATCGGAGTGACTACGTCAGATAGACCCAGTCTAGTACTCTAACATTGTTGTCTTGTAGGTACTCTTCAGTTTGGTTCCCACCACATCATAAAGGTTAAAAAATATCAGAATTTAATAGTTTGCATCTGAAACTACAGGGCCTTGATGATAGAAAATACAAAACAATTGGAAATTTGGGGAACAAACAATATACAAAAAAAAAAGAAGAAAAGAAGCCTTTAGCCAAATAACCAAGATAACTTTCAAAGCATTATTCAGTCAAAATTACTCCAATTGGAAATAGACAACATGTCCCACAAAATATTCTACAATTGCAATTGGTAAAAGTTAACACAGAAAAAATGAATCAATAGAGTAGTTATGGATTATGGCTTTTTCCTGGCAATAGTATTTTCATACCATTCAAATATCTTTTTGACAGAATGTACTATTAATATATTGTATGACATTGGGTTGGTGGGGGATTCAAAAACTTATTCAAAAAAGAATTATACACAAAGAATTTGTCTAATTATTAAAAATATAGCAAGGCATAGCCGCATAAGGCATTCATATCAGAAAATTTACGAATGACTCTTAGAACTCGCGAAAAGTGCTTGAAAAGTTTGGACCACAAAAATCAAGGGGCCTTAGATACTCTGGATCAATATAAATACATAAATTTAATGAATATTTTGCAAATATTGAAAATGTTCATGATCATAAACTTAATTTTAAGTTAAATATTTTGACTTAAGAGGGAAATACAATGAAATATTTGAAAACCTAATTTTTATTTTGCTTTTACATGTAAGATAATCATATTTATTCTTTTATGTACAAATTTTTCGTTATTTTTGTTTTTGTACTAAAAATGTTTCAAAATTATGTTTTTTTACGATTTGGTCTTATACATGGTATAAGACCCCTGGTATAAGACCGCCCCTTATACCTGACATAAGGCCTTTATACAGTTTATATTCCATTTATATTCATAATTTTTTTTGAAATACTCACAAAAACCATTGTTCAAATGCCTCATACCTGGTATAAGATTATAATCTTATATCAAGTATAAAACCAGACCATAAAAAACATAATTTCGAAAACTTTTTCACACACGAAAAAATAACAAAAGTTTTTTTTCTGTAAAAGCAAAATATGTAATTTTTTTCGTATAAAAGCATAAATAAATTTCTTTTTGGGTGCATTTTCATAAGTTACCCTATTCACAAAAGAAACTTCTAATCAGATTAGTTTGAATATTACTTACCATCTCATTATGATGGAAATCAAATAAAAATGGATTCGAATCATACCTTTTTCCGTGCACAAGATTGAAGAACGTCGTGAACCATACCACTTGTATGCATAGTCAAGATTGTATCACGGTATATTGGATTACAATCGAGTTTGCACCACTTCTGCAGCGAACGATGATGACTAACTATGATTTTCGGATAAATTTTAAAGTTCATCAACTTTATTTTTCCATTTATTTTCACGTAATTATAGAGAATGAAAATGGAAAAGTGTACTTTTGGTACATATGAAAAACACAAATTCAATTAAGTCCTTAAACTTATTTATTTTCCAATTTAGTCAAACTAACGAAATTGGCCGGGTCCCTTAACCCGATTTACTCATTCACGGGCGGACCAGATATTTTCAACATCTCCGACCTGCACTTGACGGGTCACATTCCGTATATGATTATCAAATCTTCTTTCTGTTGTGACGTTGTGCGTCCAGCATACTATCAGGAGGTACAATTTGTCTTGCACTCGTTAGGATATGCCAAGACTTGGTGTTTATAAGGCCGCTAGTCAGGTGGATAAACCCTCCAGGGGTCTAGGCAAGGTTAATTAGGGCCTAGGCGAGGACTAGACATATTAGTATATTTTAACTTTGAAAAATTATTGATGAATTAGAATAATAAATTTAACTAACACATATATTTTGTATATAATAAAATTAAAAATCCATGTAGTAACAATTTTTTAGGCTTTAGCAACACTTTTCTGGATTTGACAACACTTTTCTGGGTTTTGGCAACACTTTTTTAACCTTGGCAACACTTTTTTTTGCCTCAAATCCCCCGATTATATAAAATCATAGCGGTGTTCCAAAAAACCCAACCTATGCGACCAAGTTGGTCGCCTTTACAAATAGAGTCAAGACTATCCTGAGTGGTACTTAACCACCAAATAGATTAACATCTAGTATTTAAAAAACATTATGCACTCTTAGGGTCAACCAAGACTGTTTTGATTGGAACACAACCATATAAGTTAATATATAGTATATAAAATATCACATTGATATATAACTTGATTCTTTACCCTAGACCGATCAATAATCACCCACTTCCACAACTTTTGGGATCTCAAAAGCATTAATTTGTTATTCATTATCTTATCACAAATATAAGATAGGCATTCTAGTGAACTAACAGAACTCTTATGAATGTTAATTGATCAAATCTTTCTTTTAATTTATCAATTCTGTACAAAAAATAGTTCAATCCACCAACTAATATTTCTCAGATTCAATCTAATCATAATCTCTTGGTGATTGAACAATCTCCCCTATTTGTCCTCACTTTGCAAGATAACTCAATAGTATTGAGGGTAAGGTCCAATAACACTATAATGGACTGAGTCTCACATTAGAGAAGTTTGAGATCCTTGTACAACGTAAAACTTCTCATCTCACGGTCACTAGGAAGACATTATCTTGAGTACTTATTCCTCTCCCACTTTGATAATATGTCATTTTGTTCTTTCCTTTTTACCTTAAAAAGAGCGCATGTCTTATCATATCAACTAACATCATATAACGGTTTTAGTTACAATGCACCCTACATTTAACCTTGTTCGGCTAATAGAACTACTTTTAGCTATTCAGACAGCACATGACCAATTTTCATGGGAAACTACACGGTTCTTACCCGATTCCTTTTTAGATTCGGTAAGCAATGTTCTATATAATGCAATTTTCTTGTTACTCGAAAAGTCGATTCATGATTTTGAACAGGTTATCGAACTACACATGGTATATTCAAAATCAATCTCATCTTAGTCTATATCCTCATGATAAACACCCATGTCAGTTAACTATTTTTCCATCCAACATGCTATGAACAAAAAATATGTGTACATAACACACACACATACATTACTCATAAAATAAAACATATTTATATTATCACAATATCGTTCATAATATAAAGGTATAACTAATGAGGTAGCCAAATTACTATCATACACAAATTTAACTCTTTGATATATTTCACATATACATCTTTTAGAGACATGTTTCGTAAACAAATCTACAAGTAAGTAATGTGTGAATATATACTTCATATTGACATCTCCCTGTGTTACTTAGTCTATGTTTAATGGATACTTGATATCACTATACTTATTGCTACCACGACATTTCGAGACTATCGTATAAGAAATCGATATATGACTATCACCATAAATAATGAACATTTAGTTTGGAGCACTCATTATAAGATGATTCACTAGTCTCTTCTGTCAAACAAAATCTTTGATAATAGTTGAAAAAACTCAATTTAAGCCTTAGCCTTAGCTAATATGCATCTGTGTATTCTATAAGATCTATTTTCTTAGTTTGATACGTTAGAGCATAATCAATGGTTCTCTACAATTATCTCACAAGTTTCTTAATGATCTCTAGTGCTCTAATACTGGAATAAATTAACATATTATTACATGTACATGACATGAGTGATATTAGATCACGAGTTTATAACATAGCATATATAATGTCAATAAATGAAAATTTTTCTATCCTTCCACTTTTGACATGATTTCAAGGACAAAAGCCTTTACTTAGTATCATGTTCTTATAACTAGTCATAGAAATACTAATGAGTTTATAACCACTTGATAGGATTTCAAGGACAAAAGCCTTTACTTAGAATCATGTTCTTATAATTAGTCATAGGAACACTAATGAGTTTATATTTTATATAAAATACTCTCTTTTGTACAAGATGAGACAAATACAAATTATCTTTTATATCTATTGGATCTTTATCCCTAAGATGTATGCAGACTCTCCCTACAACTTAAATCCCGAAATTACTCGATAACTAATTCTTCATATGTGATATACACAAATTCAAATCGATTGAATTGGGAACTTTTACATTAGTGGATTTATACATTGCTGATTGTTGAATCACCAAGTTTAAAAAATTGTTTAATCGGGTCAAAAACTTATATGCTCATACCAATTAGACACAGTCTGAATGGTATATCTACAAAGTGAATGGGATGATCAGGGTTCAAATCCTGGTATTTATGATTGCTCCTAAAAAAACGTATATGCTTCGGATTTGATTGAACTATTAAACAAAATACCATGGACTATTTAAGGTCAGCGAAGTCTTCAATTTCTCTTTGAACAAATTACTAGCATAAACATATTCACATAGTTAATCATTTTCAGCACATTAATATAAAATGATTCTGTCAATATTAATTTGACAGCAACCAATACATTTCAGTTGGAACAACTATATAAAAGAATAAACAACACATGCCTTTATTAGTGTCCAATAATGTTGGCGGTATCTTATTATCATTCCACAGTTCTTGAAAATTAACATAAGAGAAAAATCAGAAACAGCAATGACAATTGATAAATAATAACAGTATTCACTATGTTGAATTAACTAGTTTAACAATGATGTGTTTATGCTAAACAGTTTCAAATGATGGTTAGACAAATCCACTTGAGGCTATATAAAACTCCAACTTCATTGTTTAGTCAACAATTTTCGGACATAATTGAGGACTTCTACCACATCAACTGTCCAAGCAACATCAACTGGGGAATAACCAGACCAAGGATTGCTGGTATTCCATCTGTGTTATATTTAGTTACAAATGTCATCATGTAGCAATAGAAGATTGAAAAAAAATGACCAAATGCATCAACACATGAACGTTGGCAAAATTTATCTGACACCATCCTAAACTTTCAAAAGTTCCAATTAACTCCATGAAATTGGCAAAACAGCACCAACTTACCCTTGAACACTACGTGTTAAATTCTGGTTGGACAGTGAAAAATCAAAAAAATGACGTGTTTGAAAAATCAAACCAATCAGAATGTGACACGTGACGGGGCTAAGTGAAAGTTCAGGTTGGCATCAAGTGAAAGTTGCCAAGATCAGGGGGTGTTGAACCTTGAATAAATAATAGTACATGATATACCGTTTAAGCCCTTGATCCATTAATGTATGCCCTACACAGATGCCTCGTGTCTCCACTCTTACAACTCCCTTCTTGTATGTGAAAAGATCAGGCCGAACTAGAGCCACGAAGCTTACAGGGTCGTGAAGGAAAATACCTGGAGCGACAAATTCAAGAGCAAAACCATAATATTTGTTGCCTACCTAGGGAGAAATATGCCACAGAGAATATTATTACCATATACACCATCAGATTTGACGTGCCAATCTCTATAAAATTTGCACATGTCGCATAATATCTGAGCATGCTTCCCCTTTGATTGCCGCAGTTCCAGCAGGTCTTCATCTGGGACCCAAAAAAACGTCAAATATCAATAAACAATGCAACAGGGCTGGAGCGTGAACTAAATAGTAAAAGAAGTACACCTGTCATTTTTACTTGGGTTGTGATATTTATTCCAACAACGGTAATGTTTGCTCCAGATGTGAATACCACATCTGCAGCTTCTGGGTCTCCATAAATCTGCAAGTTAATATAAGATTGTTAGACTGCATTTTTTATGGTCAGACTTTTGTTCCAGTCTGCTAAAACTTATTGTAGGATGTGAAATTGTAGCAAAAAGCTAAACATTAATACATCACACTGAAGAATTTTATTATAATATTATAATACTAGACTAAAGGTTAGACAAATCAGAACTGCATCTATATAATGCGATGAGGATGTTCCTCCATCTAGAAAAACTGACACAACCAGTATTTATGAATATGTTTTTCTTCGTAATAGGAAGATCTACTGAGAAAGAAGGTCAAGTGAGATATGGAAGTTGGGAGTAATATGCACAAGAAACTTACATTTGCCTCAGCAGCAGGATTCACATTTCCAAGTGCAAAGAAAGCACCTCCAAGAACGACGATTCTTTTGACCTTGCTAGCAAAGGAGGAATCTCTCTTGATTGCCTAGCATCAAGACGTGGCAGTTGTAAAGTGATATTTCTATGATACTAAGGGTAACTGAAAATATCATAAAAAAGAATGACTTTTACCATAGCCACATTAGTCAATGGTCCTAGGGCAAGTATAGAAACTTCACCAGGAAACTCTGAGACCTTCTCCGCTAAAAACTCAGAAGCAGTCTTCTTTGATTTCTGTGCTTTGGGAGGAGGCAGATAGATCTGTCCCAATCCATCTAAACCGTGAACAAAGTCAGCAACACGTGGCGTTCCTCCCTTTTCAATGAAAAAATAATGGTTTAGAAATACGAAAAACAAATACTGATCTAAGGTGTTGCCACCAAAAGGAAGACGCAACAATTTCTTCGAAACGGATGTCCCAATATACAGGGGGGAAAGCAAATTCTCACATAGAAAACAAGGAGAATATATGTATAAGACAGCGCAGAGTAACAAAAACTTCAAACAACATAACTTCATAAGTGAGGCCATAGTGATAACAAATCAAGTTTCATTCCGGATCATCTTTCAGAATAAGCCAATGTTGCATTCAGATAGGTACCTTTAAAGGCTCAGAGCTTCCTTGTGCCACTGGAACATCTGGACGGCCTGCAATCTCACACTATCCTTTTGCAGATGAAAAAATAGGAATTCGATCATGAACATGTTCCAAACATCAGTTAACAAACAGAATATCCTGATTTGAATGTCATTCTGTGAAAGCAAGCACACGTACCAGAAGCAAAGCATTGCGTGTGGCATCTTCGGTTGTAACGTTACCAAATACTGTTGTCAATCCTAAGATCTCCAAATCCGGTGACTGAAAAGCCATTAAGATTGCCATGCTATCATCTGCGGTTAGCAAGTTCACACAATAATTACTTAATAGATAAGCAACTTTCTTAATGCATGTCTGACAACACAAACAGCAACCAAAAGTATATCAACAAAAAAATATTTGCCTTTTTCTGAATGATTTCAACTTATTGAAACCTTGCAACTGTCAATCCATTTATAGCACAAAGGTAAGGCCGCAAGGCATACTATAGTTGCCATCATACTCTTAGATCTCATCTTCTCAGTGGTGCATTGAGCACATTGAATAAGACTTAAACTCAGATCAAAATCCAATACAAGCACAGAGACATAAGGCAAAGAGAAGAAACCATTCTTTTGCAACTAAAATTAGAAATTCTTCTAAATGACCTCAGACTTGAATTAGTAAAAACAAAAAGGTAAATTAATTTTTCAACAACTATTTATCGTATCATGCAAAACAAAACTAAGATTAATTCAATCAAGGATCTACTCTGCGTATCTGGAATCTCCATAGCTACTGATCGATGACAAAACATGCCAAAACTAAACAAAATTAACCAAAAAAACAAGATAAATGAAAATAGAAAGACTCCAATTGCAATTAAAAAAAATCGCATTAGCACAAAGATAGCTCCAATCGATGAACAATAGAAACAGCAGAACAACAAAATCAATAAAAAATACAAAGCATCACAAGACAAAGTAATGAAGTTCAACTCCTACATTATCAGAATCACACTAAAAATTCACACAAAATTAATAGAGTTGAGAATGAAAGGAAACAATTACCAATCCCCGGGTCAGTATCGATAATGAGCTTCAAAGGAGAAGGAATAGCTGAGAAAACTCCGCCATTTTCACCATGAGTTTTATCCATAACTCAAGGTTGCTTTCGTTTCAGACGCAAAATAACAAGAATCAGTGATTCAAACTACAAATTCAAACTATATTATTTATACTATCCGAAAGGTGAAAGGGGATTTTTGTTTGGCTCAAAGGAGCGATGAATTTGATGAAATTTGAAGAGACTTCTGCATTGGTTTGGGTTGATAGATTTGGGAAATTAAAAAATAATTAAATAAATTAAAAGATAGTGATATTGAGGAAAAAGGTCATTTGCTTTTTGTGTCTAATTAAATTATCTATTTACAACTTAGAATATTCTTTGTATTTTTCGTTAAGTCCTTTTCATTTTTCCACTTAACCCTGCTGTTCCACTTTCCAAATTAATGAAGGAAGGGTTTAATTCATTTGTATCTCTAAACTTGGTTAAAATGTATTATTAAATGTGATAATTAATTTTCTTGTACTTGTTTAAAATGTATCGCTTTCCCTCGTTGGCATGTGTTAATTTATTATTGGTTTGATTTTTCAAATAATCATACTGATTTTTTCTATCTAATCAGAAGTTGACAAGTGATGTTGAAGGGCAAATTAATATATCATAAACAAATTCAAGGAATATTCATACATTTAAAAGTTTATCGTGATAAGAACTCATTTTAAACATATTAACCCCATTTGAAAGTAATTTAAGGAATATTTATACATTTAAAAGTTTATGGTGATAAGAACACATTAACCCCGTTTGAAAGTAATGGATTTATTTCTATATCAATGTTTATGTAACCTATTATTTGATGATTTTGTTTTCTCAAAGATTCATCAAATTGGATTGATAATGTAAAATGCCATCCAATAACAATAATAGCAAAGCAAACGAAATTAAATTAAAACGTCACCATCGAAAATTGCCCTATCTATTTTCCTAATAATATTTTCTAATAAGTTGAAGATAAGATTTTTTAAAGTTTCATGCTATTTGAATTACTATATTATACAGGTTACTATGGGTTTTTTACATAAATTGAACACAATATTCACCACCGTATACCACCAGACTTGAAAATGCAATCTTCGTATTACAAATTCAATTTTAATAACTAGTCTAACATATAATGTGGTTTTTGTTAGTTATCATTGACTACTTTTATTTTTAAAATAATTAAAAGCAGTTATAACTATTATATAATTATAAGTGTGCATTTGAGAACTTCTCATATTTTTAACTTTTTTCAATATCGTCTTTCGTGTTTGGTTATGATTGTTTTTAGATACTTTGCAAATAAAAACCTATCAATAATTGTAAACAACTTATGATAAAATCTAATGATAATCATAAAGCACCAAATGTTAGTTAAGTATTACTCACTCCGATTATGGTACTTATCCATTTAACCAAAATTTAAAAACCCAAAATGCTTGTCTATCTCAAAATTTCATGTTTCCTTTTCACCATTCTTTCAAGTATGCTTTCAATTATTCATGTGTTATTTTCAAAAGGGAAGTTAAAATTCAATACATTAACTTTTTTTTTAGATGTAAACGTAAATTAGTATTTTCATATCCTTATTAATTAACTTTTAATAAATGTAAAATATGTAAGAAGATAAAATACAAAAGTTGAGACTGGTACTAAATTTGAAAAATAAAATGTTTATTAGGAGTTTAGACTAATTGGTCGTTCTTTAAAAAGTAAAACACCCTTTTGTGGACTTCTGGAGAATAAAAATCAAATTTGTTTTATGCTTCACTTCACATATTCTATGATAGCAACCTGCCATTGTCTCTGTGTCTGAATAGTTACTTATTGAGTTTTATATAAAAAAATATTGATCAATTAATAAATCTTTTTAGTTTCGAAAACTCGTTGTTTAATATTTTTTTTTATCAAAGCTAGTAAAATATTTATTATAATATTAAGATAATTAATTTATTTTTTATTTTTATTTTTTTTTATCAAAGCTAGTAAAATATTTATTATAATATTAAGATAATTAATTTATTTTTTATTTTATAATAGAATTATTATTATTCTTAATTATCAATTTATAATTTATTTATTCTTCATTTTTTTTCTAATTAATAAAAGGATAGATTTAGAAAAAAAATTATCTAAGTTTGATTGATATTCTAAATTGATAAATAAAATGAAATAAAATAAATAATTTAGAAATATTACTTTTTGAAACTGGATGGAGTAAAGTTCTTTAATTATACCCATCAATTAACCAATTTTAAAATTAGTATAACTATAAGAAAAATATAAAAATTACTCCTTCTATCTGAAAATACATAAACTTTTCAAAAGAAATTAAAATATTTGTCATTTTTCTTGTTACAGTGAATTTACAAATGACTTTTTCTCCTTTACCCTTTCATTGCAACAAAATGATAGAATAATTGTGTAAGGGTTACATTAATATTTGTTATTGCCTTAGCTAATACTGTCTTGATATGTACTAACTTGACAAATATAACGGATGAATACAATGGAAGGAGTAGTATATTCGTATAAAGTCAAGGAACTATGTAATTCATCTTTCTAACAGTAAATTTGTTGGATATAACACATTATTAAAGACTTGAGCATTGTTATTTTATATGTATTGATAATCGATTACCATCATCTTTTAAGTTACCTTATTAGATGAGTTAGGACAATATTTATTGAATATGATTGTGACCACTAAATAATGAATGTTCATCAAATACGAAAATCATTGTATCAACGTCTTAAAAATAGAACAAATTAATATATTATGTTGAAATATATTTATTATTTATCTTAAAAAATGTTGAAATAAGGTCAAAAAAATTTATGTCTTTAGTTGTCCCAATGGAAATAAACAAAATCTCTCCTTTTGTTTGTATAGAATAAATTGTTTCGATAGAAAGTAATTTTTAATTGGATAAATTAAATTTATATTGATGTAAAACCATAGGTATGATACTCTTGTTATTGTTAAGTGGATAAAGCATATTACGTACATAAGATTAAGATAAATGTTTTAGAATATGGATTTAAGTCAAATGAATATGCCTCGTCGATGATCTTAAAATGTCAAACCACATTAGTTATCTCTAAATATACACGCTATATTTTTTTAATTACAAATTACCTCGTTATTTTCGTTTTCAGTTATCTATATTCAATGTTATAATACCTTATTTTAGCCTCTATTTGTGACCTTAATTTACAACGTGCCAATTGATTGGAACTATAACATGTGGTTGCGTTTTGACTTTTTGGCATTAACATTGACTTTAACTACTTAACCAATATTGTTTTTTTACCTATTTCAACATACAAATTTATCAGTGATAATAAATAATTAAAAATAATTATAATAACTAACAGTGACAATGAACCGATCTTATTTTTTATGGTAACTCAAAACCATAAGAAAAATAAATTACGTAGTTTGTAAATATTTGTGAATATGTATCTTTTTTTTTTTTTTTTGTAAAGAATGTAATGAAAAATATTGTGTAAATCAACAAATTCTTTTTTGGTGTTTGACAAAAACATTGAAAAATATTTTTCCTTATTTTTAACTATATTTCTACTAGCTTACAAAATGTTTTTCTTTAACATTTTTTTATACAAATGAAATTTGAAAGGAACCAAGGTTTGAACTTTGATCATCCCCACCCACTTTTTTTTAAGTCCAATTAGTTCTTTAACTTATTTTTTAAAATAAAGAAACACACGCAAATAATTTCATACGCAATACTTTTTAAAATAGCATTCAATCGTTTAAACCACTATTACAAATAATATGAGCTTTTAAGTAATTTCTATTATTAAATACAGAGAAAAAAAAAACTTGATTGCTTGAAAAAGGAGCATTTCTTGTTGTATACTTGTAATAGAGAGGTAGGTGGATGCACGTCAAGAACACGTGGAAAGGGATGGATTCAAAATACTCGCCTAACAACTAAAGCCCACATAACCACGTTATCATATCAAACCCATGTGCTCCCACATGCAATTTATTAAATATAAGTTTAACTGCATCTCAATTAGACTATTCAATAATATTTTTTTATGAAACATATTATTTGATTACAGAAGGCCTGAATCAGAAATTGAATAATTCATTTTCTTTTTAAAACAATGTTGAGCTTAACACAGTAATAATGAAGAAAATAATAAGGAGAGAATATGAGAATAGAATTTATTTTTAAATATGAATTGGTTATTTCCAATGAGAATTACTACATCAATGTATTAGATATATAAAGGGGAAAGAGAAATACATTTATTAATGATATAAATCTGATTAGTATTTAAGTTCGTGAAAAAGGGAAAGAACTTCTAACACTTTCCTTTGATGTCCGTCATTGTGAACAAGATACTACCTCATTAAAAACCTTATCAAGGAAAAACCATTTAGGATAAAGGCCTTGATCAAGAGAAAAAGAGTGCAATGTTTACCCTTGTTCGCAAGAGTTCTAAAAATCTTTGAGAAGACTCATTCCTATATAAACCAACTTCTTGAATGTTGCCGAAGGTGAGGTTTTGATGAACAAGTTTGCTAAGTTGCTACATGAACAGATTTGTTGAGCACTTATTTCATCATTCTTTTTGAAATTGTGAGTAAAGAAAATCTTTGGCGAGATATGTTTAATTATATCTCCTTGTATTATGAATCGAGAAAGCAATATTATGCCTTGTATTATTAGCAAGATACATTAACGCACCTATTGTGCTAAGATATGATACTTTAGGATCAAGAATATCTTCATTATCTTCTTAAGGGTGAAATGAGTCATTTTTCACGTCAATTGATTGTACGATCATTGGATTGCTCAATGGATGTGTTTTGTCCATATTAAATCGTTTTAGGATCTTTAGAGTATAATTTGATTGATGTATAAAAATTCATTTATCCAAGTGTTCAATTTGTAAACTATGATAAAACTTTATCATTCCAAAATCTTTCATCTCAAATTCTCTTTTCGAAGAATCTACAACTTTTGAAATCTCATCTGGAGTTTCGATGGTATTTAAATTATCAATATAAATTGAGATGATAGTGAATGCGGATCCTGATTTCTTTATGCAAACACAAGGACAAATTTTATCATTTTGATAATCTTCTTTCAATAAATATTCACTAAGGTGGTTATATCACATGCAACATGTCTGTTTTAGTCCATATAATGATCTTTGCAACTTTATTGGATAAAGCTCTTGTTTGTCACATCTTTCTAACAATTTTAATCCTTCAATGATTTTCATATAAATATCATTATCAAATGTATCATATCGATTAGTTGTGACAACATCCATTAAGTGTGAACTATATATCACAACTTCATTATATGAAATATCATTTATAGCCTACATGTTCTATACCTTGTGGTTTTTTGAACTATAAGCTCAAAAGCTTTCGTTTATCAACAGAATACAAATCTACTTGAATTATATCTTGTCATTTTAACTAATCACTTGATAATTTTATATAAGCACTTTAGGTTCATGTACTTTTGCAAGAAATGTACTTTTATCCTCAATGGGATTATCTATATTCTTGACAATTTTTCTTTTCGAGGATTTTTATCCTTTAACCAATTGATCATTCATGCTTCAGGCATGACAAAATGGTTTATTATCAAATTTAATATGAAATATTGCATTTATTAGTATAAGTAAGCTCCTCTCTCATTTTGGATCAGGAAAAGCATCAGACAAATTATCCTTTGAACTTCTAGTTCATAAACATTAAATTTAGGATCCATGTGAGAAAGTGATGGAACATTCTATATTGTTTTCTTTTCCAAAATTATATTTTTATTCTCTCCCCCTATTTTTGGAAAATTGCTTTCATCGAAATGACAATATGCAAATCTTGCAATAGACATAATACTAGTTTATGGCTTAAAATATTTAATTATTAAAGAAAATTCATAACTAATATAAATTTCTAATCTCCTTTGTGAATTCATTTTAATCCTTTAAGATGAAGCAATATAAACATATATTCCATAACAAAAAATTCTAAGATGAGAAATATTGAACTTATGACCAAAAGTAATTGTAATGAGGAATAATCTTGATAAGTGTTAATCTTAAACATATAAGATTCGTTGCACAAAATGTAGTTGGAATATTTGTTCGCATAATCAACGCTCGTGCAATTAATTTGCAAGCGCTTAATAAATGATTTTGCAAGATCATTTTGAGTTTGAATATATGCTACTAGATGTTCAACTTTTATTTCAATTTATAAACAAATCATTGAAAGTATGGAATGTGATTCCTCAGCATACATGTGACATCTCATTGAACACTTCAGGTTTTGCACTTCTTCAGGTTATGTACTTAATATATAAAAATTTACATTACGAATTAACTAGTTCACGTATATCATATTGTAAGAGTAGAGATTAATTTCAGTCTTACTTTTGGAAGGTTTTATTATCAATTTTCATTGCAAACAAGTGACACATGATAGCTTATTACTTTGAAGAAACTTCTAGTTCTTCAATTGATGTCCATGTGCATTTTCTAAATTTAATCTCATTATTTCCGAACCAGGATGATCTAGTTTTACAAGTGTATAAGGCCCTATTCTCTTCACCTTCAATTTGGTTCAGTTCAGTTCAGTTAAGTTAAGTTCAGTTCAGTTCAGTTAAGTTTAGTTCAATTCAGGTCCATTAAGTTCAGTTAAATTCAGATCTATTAAGTTCAGTTTAGGTCCATAAATTTTAATTTTAACAATGATTATTCTAATTAATCTTTAATAAAAGTTAATAGTAATGATAATAAAAAGAAGAACAATGATAAAAATATCATTGGTCCTTAAACTGGCTAATAACAACAGCAGAGGGGGGGCGAATGCGTAAACTGGGTTGCTTTTTAGACCCTCAGTATGGTTTTTATATGCGTGTTGAGTGCGATATAAAAATGTATAAACTCCTCAGCTCAGCTGGCACAGTTTATCTTCAACCTTTAACTGAGTAAAGATTACTCAGTGCAAGTTGGATAACAAGCAAATAAGTGATATGAGAGAGATGAATGAGCAAGAAGTTGATGAAGCTAATCGCTTAGAGTTAGAACGATTACACCTGAGATTTTATCCTGGTTCAACCCCTAGCCTACCTCCAGTCCCTGGATACAGTCTCCGAGCTTTAATCCACTAGTGGTTCATTCCTTCAATAGGCGGAGAAGCCTTTACAATGGGTAGACTCTATTACAGAAAGTTCCTCCTTTCTAATTACCGCTCAAAGTCAGTTTGTGTACCCTTCCCAAACTGACACTCAAGATTAATAAGATATAGCGAATTGAATTCAACTTATAATACATTGAATCCTTACAAGGTTAATCCTATGAGTGATTCTCTCTATTATAAACTGATAAATCTATAGATTGTTTGCAGATTCCTTGCTGATGAATTTCTTGAAAGCAGAGAAGATTTTCACAAGGTTTTGCTCTTAGGAAATTCAAGGTGATTCACCAAGTTTGAACGTCTATTTCAGTCTTCTATTTATACTGTAAATTTCTAAGAAGTAGCCGTTGCAAACTTTGAGGATATCACAGATCTTCAATTTCTCATTTCAATTAATCTTTCGAATCTTCCTATTGGAGATAGATTTCAGGACGTTTAGAAATAGGAATTGAACTTTGTGGTGCGATTTGTTTCCATTTTCAAATTCTCATTTTTCTTCAAGCAATCTGGATCTTTGAGAGATTTACGCTTCAGGCAACATGGCGTCTTTCCTTTGGATGACTTTGATAATGTTGCGAGATATGCGCGGAGATCTTTGATACGCGACGTAATTCATGGGATCATTCCTTATTCTCTGATTCCAATGAGGAATTTCTGACACTTTGTATAGCCACATTTAATGTTGTGAGGACCACAGGAATCTCTATTAATTTCAGCATCTTTTTCTCCTGAAATATAACAAAGGAA